>OY804594.1:55133698-55248387 GCA_963680895.1 Fragum sueziense | reverse complement strand
GCACGTGAACACACTATGAGGTCCCGGATTTTGTCGCGCCATTGCTGACGGGTTGAAAGGGATAATGAGTCTATTCAGAAACTGGTAAAAACATATTACCAAACCCTCTGTGAAGCACAGATTAGACCATTTCAGACTTTAGTTTTTTCCAAGTCTTAAAATATAAGCCACGTGGTGAGAATTATGATCAAAAGAAGAAGAAGTTCATGCGTGTCATTGGCAGATATTGGCATGACGGGTTGCAGCACATGGTCCAGACATGGATCAAGATTGAGTGGGCGATGTAAAGGTCCAGTCACTCTACAGCGTATAGAGCCAGCGTATGAGTAACGTATCGTATATTTCGGAAAATTATCTATACGCACAACTTTTCAGCGTATGATGTTATTTTAAGATCAAACAACGGTTATCAAAACAAAATTCTTAGCGTACCGTCAACGTATGAGTAGCGAACTCACTGCGTATTCCGACTTATGAGTAGCGTACATCAGCGTACCTTTCACGTATGAAAAACGAGTGCGGAACGTAAACCTAACGCATAATGAGCGTTAACTAAAGGAAGTAAAAAGTATTTCTGGGGGCATGTGCAGACAGTTCCTGAAGTACCCGATCTTCATTTTTCAATACACCATTAAAACATTAAAACTCATAGAAAATAAATGGACACTCAATGGGAGGAAGAAGAAGGGGAAGAAGAAGAAGGGGAAGAAGAAGAAGAAGGGGAAGAAGAAGAAGAAGAAGAATGAGGAGGAGGAGGAGGAAGAGGAGGAAGAGAAGGAGGAGGAGGAGGAGGAGAAGGAGGAGGGGGGGAGGGAGGAGGAGGAGGGAGGAGGAGGAGGAGGAGGGAGGAGAGGAGGAGGAGGAGGAGGAGGAGGAGGAGGAGGAGGAGGAGGAGGAGGAGGAGGAGGAGGAGGAGGAGGAGGAGACTAGAAGGAGGAAGAGAAGCACGAGGATGGCGGCAGGAGGAGGAGGAGGAGGACGACGAGGGGGGGGAGGGGGGGGGGGCAGGAGGAGGAGGATAAAGCCTTCTTCTTCTTCTTCTTCTTCTTCTTCTTCTTCTTCTTCTTCTTCTTCTTCTTCTTCTTCTTCTTCTTCTTCTTCTCCTTCTCCTCCTCTTTCTTCTCTTATTCTCCTTCTTCTATTTCTTCTTTTTCATTTTTCTCTTTCTTCTCATTTTTCTTCCTCTTCTTCCTCTACTTCTTTTTCTATTTCTTCTTCTTCTTCGTCCTGTGTCATCTTCGTCGTCATGATCATCATCTTCTGCCTACAGCATTCAACCTGCTAATTCTAATGAATTATTGTGGTATTGGTACTCAACGTATAAGAAGCGCACCCGGCGTATGTGTAACGTACATTCAGCGTACTCGACGTATGAGTAACGTATATTTAGCGTACCTCTAGCGTATCCAGCGTATAAGAAACGAATGACAAGCGTAAAATTTATACGCTGGCATACGCTGAAAATTTTTGTGCATGTTCAAAAATTATTTTGGCCCTCAGCGTACATCAGCGTATACCGACGTACCCCAGCGTATGGGTAACGTATAACAACGTACTCTAGCGTATCTCCAGCGTATTTCAGCGTATACCAGCGTATGCCCCAAAAATCCTACTCTCCATTGCCGAGGTCTATTGATTAAACCATCAAATATGACCTCTGCAATTTTCGGTACGCCAACAGCCTATTTGGTCGTCATAATCTAATTATAGCACACCCATTTGAATTATCGAATCAAAATCATTCAGTTTTATCTTGCATGATCATTTTTATATGTATACATTACGTCGCTTCTATTTTTGGCTGAAGCCGGTAACATTTGAATTATCGAATCAAAATCATTCAATTTGATCTGGTTTGATTACGTATACATTACGCCGCTTCTATTTTTGGCTGAAGCCGGTAATTTGAAGCGTCAGCCAATGAAAGCTTGTATCAGCTTTTTAAATTGTTTTGTTGTGTATCGCCAACGATTGGATACTGAAATCCCACCAAGGCCCCGAGATTAGACGTGAAATGACCCCGCGAGAACAGAGCTCATTCTATCGAAATGGAATGTAGAGATAATGTGCTCTGTTCATAAGAGAGTACAAAAATCCATACGTTACTCATACTCTGGCTCCATACGCTGTAGTGTGACTGGGCCTTAAGGTAGGCCCAATAGACCCCTTTTCCAGATCCCGACAATTTTATTTCATGCATGGGACAAAACATTATACATTATAGATAAATTATGAAGCATGCACCTCCAATTTGCATTAAAAATGCTATACGTTTTAGGCGCCTAATATTTTTTCATTTGTATGAATCATTTTAGCCATGATCCAAAAATTAACTTTCACCGAAAAAGTTCCAAATTTTGGCTATCGCTATCTTTATAAATGAGCCGGGATCTGGAAAAACGTCCCTTAAGGCTTTTGAGCCCAACATAGATCCAGATCAGCCTGTGCATCCGCACAGTCTGATCAGGATCCATGTTGCTCTCTAATAGCTACTTTGTGACCTGTAGTGACTTAAAAAGAGCAGCATGGATGCACATTTGACTGCACTTGACAACAGGCTTATCTTGAAAATCAATTCGTAAAAATGCTATAAGGGAAGTTTTTCCAGATCCAGGCTCAAATCTTTTTTACGAAAACAATGATCGATGAGTATGAAATACCAAAAAGCCTATTTTTCGACCTTATCATACAAAAAGGAATTAACCCTTACCAAAACGGCGCAATTTTCGTCTTAAAAATAAGTGATGCCGGAAGAATTTAAGTTCTGTGCGATAGTATAGAAAATAAAGAACAGAAACTGAGAAGAAGTCGCTGATTAGTAGCATTTTCTTCTTTTCTCTCTATGTTTCTCAAAGAAAGGGTTATTATCGGCTGTTTCTGGAACAGCTTAAAATTTAGTTTGAAGCATCGCATCACCAATAGTCCTTTCCCAAACAAGACTTGGTTTTGACATCCCCAATAAAAAATGTTTGAAAAGAAGAAGAAAAAAAAAAAAGAAAAAAAAGTCAATACTTTTCTGGATGTAGTGGATATTTTTAACAGAACCTGATAAAAACGTCAAGTTATTGACGAGCATTTTTTTGTTTGCTCAGCAATAACCTTTTTTATGCTCCCCGAAAAAAATTCGGGGGAGCATATAGTCGCCACGCTGTCCGCCCGTCCGTCCACAGCCATATCTCATCAACCTTTGGACCAAATTCAATTAAACTTCACATGTGATAAATGAGATGTTTTAGACCTTATTTTATAAATAATATGTGTACAAAAAATCCGTCTTGGAAAAAGGGGGCTTAATGTATGATAGTTTTTATTTTGTGACAAACACTTATTCGGGGAGCTTAATCCGTCTACGACGGCTCTTGTTTATCACGTGTTTTTCAAAAGATGCACCACATCCAACATACTCATCCTTGACATTTTTTACACCTCTACTGCAAACCATTTTCAATTCAGCCACACATTGAAATATTTATTAAATATTTTCTGTATTTGTTATTGTATCACTAGATTCTCGGCCGTGACAAATGCCAGAAAGGCTATTCGGGACGCTCGTGGATAAAGAAATAGGCTATAGAAGTATGGCGTACCAAATGGGTCAAAAGTCTATTTAGAGCGTGCACGCATAAGATATACGCGTCGACGCATTTTTTTCAACTGCTCGCGTAAATTTTATGCGAGGACGCGCATATTTACGCGTCGACGCATAAAATTTACGCGAGCAGTTGAAAATATATGCGTCGACGCATATATTTTATGCGTGCACGCTCTATATAGACCTTTGACCCATTTAGTACGTCATATAGAAGTGTGTGGTACAATTAGGTAATAATAGAACACGATTGCATGATGTAAATATGCTATATTAGAATACCAGACTACTAAGAGTAAGTCGTAAATCCTAATTCCCTACATTATATCTTGAACGTTTGCGTATCTGGTTAACCCTTTGCCGAACCACAGACTATGATTTTCCCAAGTTTGCGCAATAGTCGTCTAGATAAAACAATGCTTGATACAATTTGATCAAAGAGGCAATTCTATACATGCTATGTTTAAGAAAAAAAATGAAAAGAACCATGATACAGTTATCAACGTTTCTTTTGCCATAATAATAAATCTATGAGTGTTTTTTTTTTTTTTCGATTCAGATTGTCAGGAATCGAGCTTTTTGGCGAAAAATACATTACTCCTCCACAAACCATTGTTATTGGCGTTAAAGAGAGCCACTGTCAGTTTGAAAGTTAACGCATAACCAAACAGCGATGCCTTTTGACACCCCACAAGATGAAGGCTTTGGATAACATTGTGGAAAATGAGGAAAATTATGTAGGCGCAGTCCGGTCAAGACCCAACTTGTATGGATAACATTGTGGAAAATGAGGAAAATTATGTAAGCGCAGTCCGGTCAAGACCCAATTTGTATATCACAAGGAGTGTAAGATGGAAGGCAATGCTGCTGCACCTGAGGAACTGGATCTATAGCGGTCGGAAATTGGGTGAGGGATATTTTATAGCACGTCGACGCTTTTCTTAACCCTTTCCCAAACGACAAAATTTTAGGGTGATTCACTTCAAATACTGCCTAAAATGACAAAATGGATGTTTTTAAAGAGGATTTGTGTAAAATATGGCACAGAAAACATTGAGACAAAAGGAGAAACTGCTGGTTATCAGCAGTTTCTTCTTTTGTTTCAATGTTTTCCCAAGCCTTTTCTATTATGGACGTCAAAACCAGGTCTTGTTTGGGAAAGGGTTAAAAGAAAACTCGTAACTGCAACTTCTTTAAAGTTTTGAAAAAAAAGCAGCGATATCACCTACACATGTTTTTTCACCTAACATATTTTAAAATCAACGATCATTCAATGTTGGGATGGTATGCTAGCATGTTACAAGGAAGTTAACAAGTGATCCTTAATACTGCTTTCAAATAGGAGTTCTCTCCCTTGTCGAAAAAGAGACCGACCATTAATAGCAATACAAATCTTTGTCCAGCCGCCAAGTGATGGAAAATCCATGCTCGCACAGTCTTTGTTTGCATTTGGGTTCATGTTGGCTTCAATTACGTGTATTTTACAAGTAATCAAGAAATTTCCATATTCAAAGTATTAAAAATATAATACAAGGATTGGTTATGAACACAGCCTTAGACTGGCTTTCAGGTTTTCACGGCATCTTCTCCCCTAATAAGTCCAATCTTAGCATCTTAACGGGTAACTACTCTAAGCGAGGGATATTTGAACGGCATCGAGAAATTTTAAAGGAAGATATCATGTTTATATCCATCATTTTCTCTTCTTCATACTGTGCTTATCAATATCCATTTTGATTTAATTTTGTATCAGCTTTCAAATTGAGAAACACTAACATTTTGTCGTTTGTGGAATGGCTAAAACATTTTTGTCAAAACATAGAAGGATTGCAGAAGACAATTATGCTAAGTTTAAAAAGGAATTCGTATGATACCGGTATTGCATAGAAAACAACATAGAACACACTGAGAATAGAGACACTGGTGGTAAACTCGGCCAAAGCGATGGACGTTTTTCACTACAACAAGGTACAGATATTTTGCGTTTAAATGTGAGTTTAAAGATATGATTGGATAGTTTTTCTAATAACAATGAATTTGTTCTTAAAATAGACCGGGTTTACCGATATGTATTGACAAACTGTCTGTGTTGTTATAAATTATCGTAACTACGGCTTTATCGAAGCCGTAGTTACGATATTTTATAACAACACCGACGGAATACATTGTTCGCGAAAAAACGTCCCACGCTCTGGCCGAGTTCACCACCAGCGAGAGAGGAAAATACTGAAATGAAAGATCTCCGACGCTTTCTAAAATGCTAGTTTTATGTACATTTCTCACATGAAGGGCAGATCCGTGGGAACGGAGCGGGGGGTAGGAGGAGGGGGCTAATCTCCCCTAAAATGTATTTTTTCTTATTTTACGCTGAAAATCCAGGAAAAATCCAACCAATATTCAGACACTTTCCAGGACAAAAGCTAGAGCGCCCCCTGCAATGTAGAATTGCTTCCTATGTGCCTGAGGGGTATATATGAACCAGGAGATGTTTGGTTATGAGTTAAGAAAATGTAAACACTTCTCGATTGGCTAATTTTGTATCCACGGATTCCATTAGCAGACACGATTTTTGTCACGATCTTAAACTTATAGACAGAGTTCAATAAGAGTGGTGGTAATATATGTTAGGCCCCCTAAAAGGTGAAATTATCAGTTTTCTTTCTGCGACTATCGTCTTAAAATTAAGATAACCGGTCACCAATCAAAATATCGATGGCTCATTCAAACATATCATTAGGATAATAATCACTGGTGGTGAACTAAAACAATTTTCTCTACAACAAGGTACATATATTTTGCGTTTAAATGTGAGTTTATAGATTTTTTTCTAATGACAATGAATTTGTTCTAAAAACAGACCGGGTTTACGGTTTTGTATTGACAAACTGTCGGTGTTGTTATAAAATCTCGGAACTACGGCTTTGATAAAGCCGTAGCTACGATATTCTATAACAACACCAACGCAATACATTGATCGCGAAAAAACGCACCTCGCTTTGGCCGAGTTCACCACCAGTGATAATAAAATATAAACATTAGCCTACAAAAATTTAGGGCGGTCCATCCTGCAGACTACAATTTCAAGTGCTTGGAATTTTATAATTTTTTGTGTTTTTCTGTAGAAAACATAGTGGGAAATGAAGAAATTGCTTGTAACAAGCAATTTCTTCATTTTCCATGAGGTTTTCCAAAGCCGTTTACTTGTCAGGCGTCAAAAGGTGTCCGTCCATGTGTTAAAGTGACATTTCACAATAATTTTAACATAAATTTTACTTTTATTTTATCTGAAAGAGCATATTTTCTTATGAAAATTCTGAAAATTGCAAGTCAAAATATTGAACCGTTTACGAGAAATATATATTTTTGTTCTAAAATTAAACAAATCGTTGTGGACAACAGTTCAGATTTATATAGAATTTGTCATTTCTGTCTCAACTTTAAAGGCGTATTTTTCGCTTATGAATAACAACTTGAAAAAACTGATAGTATTTCTACGCATTAGAATAAACAATCTTTGCATCAAGGCATACTTTTAAAAATGAAATAAAATATTTACAGCATAGTCACGTTAATTAAAGTGGCATTTCACATTTATTTCAGAATTTCTGACAAGTTACGAGTCAGGAAATGTAAAGAAGCTTGCATAACATTGTTTCAGCGTTTCGAAAATGAATTTTGAAAAGCAAAATTTGCACTATGTTCCAAAGCTTGAAAATTTTCCAATGTAATCTCCATAGGAAATGGAAATCTCTATTGCATGGACATCTGGGAACAATCCTTGTCTAAGAAAGGGTGCAAAATCCCCTGTAAGGCCGGAAAAAAGACCAATCGAAAACAGTGATAAATTGATGAATACCAAACATTTTAAATTCCCTATGTGTTTATGTCAAAGGGAGGTAATTCGCAAAATTGACAGATTAGACCTTGATTGTAGAGCTTGCTTTAAGAGATAAGTGAGATTTTAGGTGTTTTTCTAGCAACCCGAATATGACCAATTCCAAAAAAATAATGGAGCGTTTTCTGCGCACGCGCACATGTGGCGTTAGATGAAATTAGCTCAAAAAGCATTAAGGGCTGTAACTCTGACATTAAAGAAGACAGGGCAATAATATTTCGTCAAAGCGATTGCTGACAGCCTGGGCAATAACGTCAAAATATATTTTATATCATAAGTTCGATACTTTTCGAGAAAAAAGAAATCTGGCAGTGTAGCGTTTTTGCTTTTGTTCAGTATATTTTTGAGGGGAAAATGTTAGTAAAAGAAATTCTATCTTTGTATGCCAGACTGTGCCTGATGAAATGCTTATGGTACAAAATTATATACGTAACGATATACATGTATATTTGAAATTTAGTCTTTTAACCCTTTCCCAAACGACAAAATTTTAGCGTAATTCTATTTCAAAGCTTCTGCAGACGACTAAATGAATGTAGCAAAAGGTAAAAGTTGTGAATAATACAACACAGAAAACATTGAGACAAAAGGAGAAACTGCTGGTTATCAGCAGTTTCTTCTTTTGTTTCAATGTTTTCCCTAACCCTTTCAACTAAGGACGTCAAAACCAGGTCTTGTTTGGGAAAGGTTTAAGTAAACTCTCACTTGTATCAAATCATTTCTTTAAAGTGACATTTCAGAATTTTTTGTCATAAATTTTACTTTTATTTTTATCTGAAAGAGCATATTTCGATTATTTCCTTATGAAAATCCTGAAAATTTCAAGCCAAAATATTGCGCCGTTTACGAGAAATTTATATTTTTGTATTAAAATTGAACAAATTGTTGTGGACAACAGTTCGGATTTATATGCAATATATCGATTACGTCTCAACTTTAAATGCGTGTTTCTCGCTTTTTGGCAACAACTTAAAAAAAAACAATAGTATTTATACTCATTAGAATAGCCAATCTTTGCATCAAGACATTCTTTAGAAAATTGAAATTGGAATGAAATGTCCCTTTAAATTGAGGTTTGGCACGAAATGAGATTTTTTTTATTTATTTCCCCCAAACAAACCATGTCTATGAAATCCCTATTTGAGGGAGCTACCTGCGAATACTTTGGAAACTGTATTTGATATAGTATTCACAGTTTCTACTTTTAACTTCATAGTGTTTTTCGTCGTCTGCCATTTTTTTTCGCTATTGGATCACTGGTCTAAAATATTGCTTGTATTTTTTACTGGATTACATATTATAAATTTTGATACGCAGCTCAGCTTCTGGATTTCTTCGTATATTAAGTACATCGATGCTTTTCCACAAAAACATCGTAACTGCAGCTTAAAACAAGCTGCAGTTGCGATGTTTTCGTTGAAAAGCGACGTGTAATTGTATCTAACAAAATTCGACCATTTGTATCTATCGCTATTTGACTCGCGGCCTATAACTCGATACTGTGGTTACAATGTGCTTGATTAAAATTAACCTTCATGCCCAAATAAAGTTCTAAATTTCAAAATTGGCGGACTATACTTAACTTCTGTTGTTTGGAAAAATGTTTTTTTTACTGAAACACATAAATACGCAGCTCTGGAGTCATTCGTATATAAGGCAGTTGTATCTATACAGTATCCAATCATTTGTATCTTTCTTTGGCTCGAAGTCAGTAACTCGATATTACGGTTATGATGTTACTGGGTTTAGAAACTTTTAATGCTCATTTGGATGTGTGATTAATGATTATTAAAGTTGAAAGTGTTTGTTAAAAGTGATTTTGGAATTTTAGAATATGTATCACACATACGTGGGGTTCTTCGTATATAAGGCAGTTGTATGTACAGTCGACACTCGTTGTGTCGAAGTCGGAGGGGCCATCAAAATACCTCGACATATCCGGAGTTCGACTACTCCGATTTTGTTCGGCTTCGAGATATTTGATATTTGACCGTTTTTGAAACTTATCAAGTACGAATATTATTGAAATAAAGTAGGAAAAGGAAAGAAATTGCTCGTGTCGAGCAATTTCTATCATTTTCCTACTTTATTTCAATGGCTATATTCAGTTCGAAATTATTTTGTTTTGAAAAAAAAAATATGTCAATAGATGAGGACGGGACCAGATTTGAACTTCGACTTAAGCGAAAATTTGACTAATCCGATGTCGACATAACGAGTGTCGAATGTATATGATATTCGATCATTTGTATCTTTGCTTGACTCGATGTCAGTAACTTGATATTACGGTTACAATTACTTGGTTTAGATAAACTTAATTCTCTATTTAAAGGTGCTTGAACATTATTAAAGTTGAAAGTTTTTAATAAAAGTGTTTTTTTTTTACTTTAAAATGGTTAATTTGTTACGTATTACATATACGCGGGTTATTCGGGTTATACAATGTTAGATCATTTGGATCTTTCTTTGACTCGAGGTTCGTAACTCGATATTACGGTTATAATATGCCGCGTTTAGAAACTTTTAACGCTCATTTGGATGTATGATTAATGATTATTAAAGTTGAAAGTGTTTGTTAAAAGTGATTTTGGAATTTTAGAATATGTATCACACATACGTGGAGTTCTTCGTATATAAGGCAGTTGTATGTACACGATATTCGATCATTTGTATCTTTCTTTCACTCGATGTCAGTAACTCGATATTACGGTTGCAATGCTCTTTAGCGTTTGGATAAACTTTTAGCTCTCATTTAATGTGCTTGCTGACTTTGTACGATGATTTGCTTTATCAAATGTGAATTTGGAATTTCAAAATGGATATTTTTATTATATAACTCGATGCTACGGTTACAATGTGTTTGGTTTGGATAGACTTCTAAATGTCACCTTAAAATGAGCTCGATAATTTTTTGCGCTATTTTTTTTAGCTATTTGGGCGAAAAGACTAAGATTTATAAAAAGATAATTAATTTAGTATAATTATGTGTCATAGCTTGTCACAGTGACATTCGATAATGGAAAATGTAACAATGAGGGAAAAGAAAAAAGCATGGAATAAACTTGTTAACATTTATGCAGGTTTTCTGAACTTTAATGTTAGCAAATGCAAACGTTGAAAATTGTACATGCTAGCACTTGCATTAAGATCATCGACATTTAACCTTTTCCCAAACGGTAAAAGTGTATGCATGTCAATTTTCAAAGCTATTGCAGACGGCAAAATGGATATTTTGTACATGTGTATAACATATAACAGTATAATATTCTCGAGCCTACTTTCTTAATGAAGTCAAACCAATGTCTTGTTTGGAAGAGGTATAATGCACCTTCCGCGTACTATTGCAGTGGTATAAAAAGAAATTTCTCTTTTTTCTTTAAACTATTTGATATCTTTAATCAAACGTTACAAGGGGACCTTTCAAATTTTGGCTATAGATAATTAGGGAACGCCATACAACAAGGGACCGTTACTCTTTCTCAAATGGCAAGCATTTAGACTATTTAATGTGAAAGGGGCTATTTTTATGCAAAATACATACTGATAAAGAAAGGATTTGTGCATGATATAGCGTAGAAACTATTGAGACAAGAGGAGAAAATGTTGGTCACCAGCATTTTCTTATTTTGTCTCAATGTTTCCCCAACCCTTTTCCATTTGTCATGTCAAATCCAGGTCTTGTTTGGGAAAGGATAAACCAACCTCTTCCGAAACGACACATTCAAAGATTTGTAAACGACAAAATAAAGGTAACAAACAGTGGGATATCTGAACACCATAGCTTTGAAAGCATTGGGATAAAAATGGGTAAATGTTGGTCATAATCAGTTTCTACTTTTTCCATGAAAGTTTTTTTTCTGGTTTTATATCTAGTGGGAAGTCATGAGAAGTCATTATTAGGGAAAGAATTTAAAACATCTGTTCAGTGTGTCGTTGGTCCATTTTCGCTTGACAAACCAATTATTTGTTTACCTACTCTCACCTATTATTCGAAAGCAAATAAGTGCAGAAAAATATTGATATATAGTAGGGCCTATAGTCGACCAGAGATATGGGAAATGGTCATAGTGTTATTTGAGACTATCATAGATCCAGATCAGACTGTGCATAATAATTTGTGGATTTATGTATTTGTAAAAAGATTGATAATCATTAACCCTTACATCAAGATTCAATTCTTTACTTTACTGTAACTGTTAAATAATAATAATAATAATAATAATAATAATAATAATAATAATAATAATAATAATAATAATAATAAAAAAAAAAACAAAAAAAAAAAAAACAAGAGCATGTAAAATAATGAAACAATATGTATTAAATAAGTAAGGCTTACTTATTTACATTTTGTTTCATTATTTTACATGCTCTTGTTTTTTTTATTTAACAGTTGCAGTAAAGTAAAGAATTGAATCTTGATTGATTGGTTGATTGAATACGTGCATGCGCATTGAATGTGCGTGCACTTGTAAAATATACATCTACACGCATTTTAGAATCCGTGCACGCTATGAATAGACTTGTTAACCCATTTGGTACGCCACACTTTCCCATGTTCCTGCCCATTAGTAACTTATCAAATTAATTTATTCAATGACCGCCAAATCATTACAATTATGGCTAGTTAGGCCTATATCTTAAAGTTAAAGTGTTTTGCTAAACAACCAAATTAACCCTTTCCCATACAAGGCCTGTTTTTGACGTCCCAAATAGAAATGGCTTGGGAAAACATTGAGACAAAAGAAGAAACTGCTGATAACCAGCAGTTTCTCCTTTTTGCCTCAATATTTTCTTAGATATATTATACACAATTTTTTTCCTTTTCAATGTCTATTTTGTCGTCTGCAGCAACTTTCAAATTGGACAGCCCTAAAATTTTGTTGTTTGGAAATGGGTTAAACGTTACCTAGTTCAGGCCGCCCGATAAAGCAGTCAGTAAATCATCGTCCGATCTTAATCCTTTCCCGGACAATGTCATACTTCGGCGACCCGACGCGAATAAGCAAAATACTGAAAGGAAATATATTTCTATATTCTGTTTTCTCAATGTTTCAACAAAAGGCTGACTACGTCTAGCACCACAAAAACAGGGCCTCTTTAGGGGGGGGTTACTTAGGCGATATTAAGCCCTTTATAAACAACCAAACATATTTTTCTGACACCAATTAGCGATTGATTAAGGTAACATTAAATATCATATTGGTTCATGATTGTATGCCTTATTTCTGTAAAACATGATTGCAGCTTTTAAGAATTCCTGACTGTGAGTTAATTCTTTTCCAAACAAGACGTGATTTTGACGTCCCTAGTAGAAAAGCAAATATTGAGATAAAAGAAGAAAATGGCTCAATAGTTTTTTCTGTCATATTATACACAAATTCTGTTTTATCAACACGCATAATATTTATTGTCGTCTGTAGTAGCTTTGAAATTTGGCCAGTCCATTTTTTTGCCATTTGGGAAAGGGTTAAAATTTATAGATCGTTTAAGATATACGCAGCCGTTTAAATAGTTAACCTGATCTCACACAGTCACAAGAACGAATGCACGGACAGACGCACAGCGTAGTGGCATTAGGGTTTCCGTAAAACTTTCGGGTATCATATAGATATCGCAATCCGCTTGTTATGAAGTCTTGCTATCTGCAGCCAATTTTTATACAATTCAGATTTCACTGGTGAAAAAGATACAGCCAAGTTTTTTACGTGTATTAATCGACCCGAAGATGTATAGTATACAGTACGAAAATGTGCTCAAATTATTAACGCTGTTAACGTTATTTTGTGACTGCTCCAAAAGTGAGTTTACCGTGCGGACTACAAACTACGGAAAAGTGAAAGGACTCGTGGAAAATAGTGGACATAATAAAAAGGTGGAAAAGTTCTTTGGGATTCCATACGCTCAACCCCCAGTGGGTGAACTGAGATTAGAGGTAGGCAAATTTATCATTTTTCCTTTCAAATTTAGTTAAAGGTATTCCATCCATCATTAGATACCAAACGTTTCGTGAAACTTCGGGTGTCATCCGTGGCAACGGAAATTAACGAGTTATACCCTCGTCAAGTTCCGGACGTCATCTATGACAACAGAAATTTACGAGGGATACCTTGGTTCTTTTTTCACGGATGACACCCAAATATGCACGAAGTGGTTGGTATCCAAGAGTAATGATAGGATGTAATCCTTAAAACTCTCCTCTCCCAAACGACAAGAAATTATGGTGGGCCTATTTTAATTAAATTGCGCATTAGTTGAAAATGTATTTGCTATAGGCCAGTAAATACTGATAGAGAAAGAAAAAAAGTATCATATCGGCATGTAATTTCCTGTAGGGCGTAGTGGTAAATTGTATAGTAATACTTCAAATTACCAAGACAGAGCAGCCCAAAAGTCTGAATGGAAAAGAGCTGAGTTCCGTTTACAACACATTACCTTACGTTTCCATCTTATTTGCAATACCTTGTAAAAGTCTTTGAATATTGATAAAAAGAATGTAAATACTAATAAATTGTTGATAGCATAATTATTCAATCATTTTCCTTCAATATTCTACATGTATGTGCTCGGATAAGATTCTATCCTGACACTAAATCTGCTTACCAAAATTCTTAGCTGAAGATAATTTCAAACATGTTTGTGCTGTTTAATGGCATTGTTATCTATTTTTTCACCCTTGGTCATAAAAGATATCTGCATGTTATTTGATAATAGGTTAAATGTTAATTCATGCATGTTTTGTAGATAAGGATATATTTCAACGAATTTAGGCAAACCAAACTATTAAAAAATAATAGTTTTTTAGCATTTTTCCTTCTTTTTTCAAAGTTTCACCAAGGTCAAAAAACTTTTTTGTACGTCATTTGGTGAATGGTTAACGGTTAATTTAAGCATGTTTTGTAGATAAGAAGGGATTTCCTCGAATTATCGCAATTCATAACTAGGAAAAAGTAAGAGTAAGAGTAAAACATGTTTTTTTTTATTCTTTTTAAAAAATGTTTAACGGTGCAGTTATCAATGTTTCATCCAGGGTCATAAAACTTATCTACACGTTATTTGGTGTTCAGATTAAAAGGTTAATTTCAACATGTTATGTAGATAAGGATTGATTTGCTCGAAATCGCGCAATTTAAACTATACATACCACAAAGGAAGAGTAAAGAACGACTTTTAATTTTGTTTAATGACCCATTTATCAATGTTTCATCCAAGGTCGTAAAAACTTATCTCCGCGTTTTTTGGTGAAGGTTAAATGTTAACTTCAACACGTTTTTAGATAAGGATGGATTCCCTCGAATTATTTTCTATAGCCAAATTGGTCAGCATGACAAGTTCAAATGTCTATGAAATTTGCACCATATGTAGAGCTTGAAATGCCCTTTCTAAAAATGTATGCATCATAAAAGGTCGTAAGTGGTACTTACGACCTTATTCTTCTAAGGTATTGATTTGTTTTTTAAAATTGTTTAACGAATCATTTATCAATATTTCACCTAGGGTAAAAAACCATAGGCCTAGGCCCTATCCACGCATTATTTGGTGTATGGTTAAAGGTTGATTTCAACATGTCTTGTAGATGAGGATGGATTCCCTCGAATTTTCATACAATTCAAACTAGAAAAAAGTAGAAGTTTAAGCTTTTTTTTTTTCAAAGAAAATTGTTAAACGATTCAGAAATCAGTGTTTCTCCCTTGGTCATAGAGATTATCTACACATTATTTGGTAAAGTGTTAACCCTTTCCCAAACAAGATCTGGTTTTGACGCACCCTATTAGAAAAGGCTTGGAAAACAACGAAACAAAAGAAGAAACTGCTGATAACCAGCAGTTTCTCCTTTTGTCTCAATGTTTTCTGTGCTATTTCCTTCACAAATGATAAACTTTTGCCAAAACCCATTTTGTGCTCTCTAGCAGATGTTTAGTTGGCCCAGTCCAATTTTTCCCATTTGGAAAAGGGTTAAAGGTTGTTTTCAACATGTTTAATAGATAAGGGTGCATTCCCTCAAATTCTCACGAATGATATACCCAGCATCGATCAGATAATAGATACAATTACAGTGAAATTCATTCTGTACTGTTGCTTTTTGTTGAAAGCCTTTTAATCTCATTTTTGCACTCGCAGTTTCAATGTTTTCATTTTTTAAAACACAAACCAATGGCCCCCAAATACAATGTATACGCACATTTTAGACCATTCTGAAAAAAACTGTTAGGGAAATTTTGAACAGTCGAAGCGATTGTTTCCTCTACATTCATGCAAATGATATACCTGTATCAATCAGATAGCAGATAGAATTACAGCGAAATTCATTCTTTACTGTTTCTTTTTGTTGAAAAAAACATTCACGCTCGCAGTTTCAATGTTTTCATTTTTTAAACATAAACCAATTGCCCCCCCCCCCCCAAATGTGACGTATGCTCACACTTTAGACCATTCTGATACGTTGTTTGGTATTTAACATCATGTGTTCTTCTGATAACCACTGTTCATTGTTACACTTCATGTTTGTATGTTGCTATAAAAATATGTTTATGTTAATAACAATAAAGAATAAAGTAAAGTATTTAAGTTTAAACAGTCGTAGTGATTGTTTCCCTTAACTGCACGCAAATGATCGGCACCAATCAGATGACAGACAAAATTACAGTGAAATTTATTCTCTTCTGTTTCTATTTTGTTTATAAAATGATTATCAAATGTTCACACTCGTTATTTCGCTGCTACCTCTCTTTCGTCGAACTTACTCATTTTAGTTCGCCCGGGAAGAAAGCTTCGGATGACCTACTGCCATACCCTCGGATGTCGGCGTAGGCGTCAGCGTCCGCGAAACATTAACCTGGCCCATATCTTATGCCCTATTAGAGATTCATCCTTGGTGTTTCACATATGGATACCTCTAACCAAGAATTTCATTTGGGACCAAGACCTTTGACAACGCGACAAACACTTTAACCTGGCCTATATTTATTTTGGTGCTCTTTTAAAGATACGGTATTGATATTTCACGCATATAGATACCCCAGAACAATGCCTTCCAATTGGTTCCGTGACCTTTGACCTTTTACCTTTGAGTTTGATAAACTTTTGAAAAACTTTAACCTGGAATAAACAACTTTAACCAGGCCTATATCTTATACCCTATTACAGATATGTACAGCTTAAACAGCATTGATATATCACATATATGTAGGCCTACCTCCCGCCAAATCTTTCCATTTTGGACAATGATCTTGTTGTCTTTCCTTTGGAAGACGACTTTCGTAAAAAAATCTAATCCGGCTTGTACCTTATGCCCTGTTACAGTTACAGCATATACAACCTTCATATTTCGCTCAAAGATACATCCAAGAAATCATTTGTGATATTGGCATTTGACCTTGTGACCTTGGAGTTTGGCATATTATAACGTTCAAAAACTTTAAATGCCCTTTATCTTTTTGTACTATTAGAGATAGAATCGTGATATTTCAGACATGGGTTACCTCCTGTCAAGATTTTTCATTTTGGATCATGACATTTGACGTTGGTTTTTGGATTTTTGCATTTCCTTTGTGACAAGCTGTTATTTGGGCGAGCTACGTTGGCTGCGGACATTTTTAAATGACAAAGATAAAATGTGTCTATAAAAACCTCGGCAGCAAAATGCTTCCAGCTTCATTGTTTGTAACAAGCGAATGATTGGATCTGTTAGATCGGAGTTTCCGCAAATGAGTTCACTTTGAAGTTCACGTTTTAACGATTTCTCGATTAAAATGAACCATCATCATGTCATTTGTTTCTTTCGGGTCAAGTTTTAATGTTATTCAACAACTTTTCAGTCATATTTAAACGAAGTGCTGCCAACCCATTTTATTCCCAGACAATAGCGATTTTTGATGCCGTTACAAAAAGAAAGACTATGGACAATAAATGCGGATATGTTTGTCCATTGACTACCAAGACAAAAAGTAAATTTTCAATCATTTGAAATTGTTGTCTGTAACATTGTTGAATTTGGAACGGTCCAAGATTTTCCTATCCGGTAAAGGGTTCATGTATCACCAGTACTAAATTAACCAATTACCAGACGGCACTTATTTTAGATTAGTCCAAATTCCATGATGTTGCAGACGACAACTACAAGTAAATGAAATTTAAAATGTTTTGGTCTTTTGGGGTAGAAAGCATTGTGGAAAAAGAAGAAATTACTTGTCACAAGCAATTTCTTCTTTTTCACAATGTTTTCTCAAGCCATTATCTTGTGGGGAGGCAAAAAGAATCATTGTATCGGAAATTGAAAGATCTGAAATGTCATGCCCGGGGGTATAACCCAATGATGGATGATGGGGGTGGGGGTTCAATTTACTCTTGCATTATTTACATTTTAGAATTATTTACATTTGAAATTAAAAACCACTGCTATGCTCAAAGTGCAACGAGGTCGAAAAAGGTTTTCTAATGAAGAAACCATGTTAACAATTACTTTCACGCGACACCGGTAATTATCAAACCTTTCCCAAACAACAAAAATTTAGACTGTTTAAAATTCAAAAGCTGCTGCAGACGACAAAAGAATGATATTGAAGATTGCATTTCTGAACGATGAAGCAAGGACAATGTTTAGGCTCAGCGTTTCCTGCCTTTGCCTCAATGTTTTCCAAATCTTCTTACCAAATGTTTTCCAAATTTTACAAAATGGGGACATCAAAACCAGGCCTTGATTTGGGAAGGGTTAATGAGGATTTTTTTCTTAACATTTCCTTTCAATTTTACAAATAAACTATTTTTTCACTGACATTAAAGTACACTGCACCAAATATTATCCCATTACCAGACGGGTCAAAATTCAAAGATGTTGCAGACAACGATTTCAAGTGTGATATTTTTGACATTTTCGGTCTTTCTGTGTGGAAAACCTTGTGGAAAATAAAGTTGAAAATGCCTTGTCGCAAGCAACGACCTTTAGAAACAGATCTATAAAAAAGTAGCACCTTATTTTATATCTTTGTTTGACTTTCAGTATGATAAAACACAATTTTAACTCTCAATGATGACTGGATAAAGAAATGACAAAATGACGTTTTCCTTAATTGTTAACCAATGTCTACTTCTAATGATTTCAAGGCCATATTTACATTCCTTTAAAAAGGAAAAGGTTCCGTGTAAAAGACTTAAGGTAAGGCCTGGGTAATGCACTTCCGGTATAATCGTTATATTTCGACTTATTCCGTGATGACCGTAAGTCCGAGCTTTTTTTTTTAAGTACCGTTAGATGCAATATCGCCTGTTTTCGTAACAACGGAAATAATTGAGCGTGTTCAGATTTGCGGGGAATATTTTAAACATTTTTTGTGAAAATGTTTCTAAATTGTATGAAGAGTCGGCAAAAAACCCAACGAAAGTCAAAAATTCAAAATTTGAGAGCAATGAAAATTACTTCTTTTTAAAATCGTTTAAAGTCGTCGATTCTCACCATACCATACAGATTTCGTTCCGTGACTGATTATCCAGACCTTACCTTAAAACATAAAAATATCTTTAAGAATTTCTTTTCATGCCCCCGTATCGAGAGGTCTGAGACATATGTACTGTTGTTCGTCTGTCTGTGGACTTCGGGTGAAATCTTCTTTTGATGGTGGTATTTGTAAGCCGCGATCTGTGAAATCATTTTCTTCTCTTGTACGCATTCCAGTCCGTAATCTGTGTATTAAAAGACAGACATCTAATTTTCTCTAAAAAGCTTCATCTATTTACATTTGTTATTATATTGAGATATTCCGGCAGCTGTACTAACTTTTGCATGACAGGACTACATTAAAACGCGTCGTTAAGTTACCTAATGGTCGTAATTAGAAGATTAACCCTTTCCCAAACGACAAACTTTTAGGGTGGTCCAATTCGAAAGCTGCTGTAGACAACAAAGTGGATATTGATAAAGCCAAGATTTTTGCATAATATAGCATAGAAAATATTGAGGCAAAAGGAGAAAATGCTGATTATCAGCATTTTCTTCTTTTGTCTCAATCTTTTCCCAAGTCTTTTCTACCTGGGATGTCAAAACCTGGCCATGTTTGGGAAAGGGTTAAGTAATTTCAGAAAAACATACCCCGGATACAGGACAGGGTGCAAGTTCAATGCACGTCTTGAGAAAGCGCCGCTTTTCCTTTTAGAAACACAAACGACATGCGTAGGTGATGCTAAAAATGTATGAAATTTCATATGAAAGTATGGAAAGTACATGCTTTGAAAGAACGAGCGAAACGCTGGTTTCCAAGATAGGTCCCAATACCACATGGATTGTTAAGAAAAATGTTAAGCAATAAATGAAAAAAATTAAGAGAAAACACCCATATATATGTACGTTCAATGCATTCGTTCAAAATTACGTCAGCACGAAATTTGGACATTTGATTTGTTTAGACAGCGATCTACGATCTCGTATTAGATACCAGTGAGTTCTTTTAAAATATATTCGTTATTGAAACAAAACGTTGTTGTTACAGCTGAGTCAGCAAAGTTGTACAGTGAAAGAAAATAATTATGTTCATGTATGACATGCATAAATTAAAAAGCGTCCATAACAGATGGTTAATTACCACGTGATGAGTAACTGGTGAAATTCGTGGAAAACAACCTTTAAACCACCAACCTTTAATTTTAACCCATTACCAGACGACCAAGCTATATTCAAAGACGTTACAGACGATAAATTATAGGGGTCTTACATGTTTGTCTTCTGAGAAGAAAACATTGTGCGAAATAAAGAAATAATTGCTAGCCACAAGCAATGTATTAAGCCATACTTTCCAAAGCCTGTTTAATCAGAAAGTAAGACATCTGAGTTTTTCATAACTTTATGACCCAGTGATGTTTGTGAACGCTATGAATCGTCGCTTTTCATACTAACACCTCGTAACTGCAGCTTGTTTTGAGCTGCAGTTACGAGGTTTTCGTTGAAAAGCAGCGATCTCCGCGTCCAGCAATTTGATTCGAAATTTAAGGGAGAAGATTTGTTGTAAGGACATTGGTGCCTGAATAAGCATTTACGCGTACTTTGCATGACATTGATACGTTAAGACGCGCCGTTAATTTGCCTAATTATCATGCTTAATTTGGAGAAAAACACGACTCTAGTCGACAGGTGGAAGTTCATTTCACGTCATTTAACTTCTGTCACACATTTTGGTCAAAATAACGCTAACAAAGCAGATTTATCAAAGTGCTGAGAGCACTGTAATTGGACGTCTCTGATCGATTGAGCGGGATTGTACATGAACGATAGATATTCTATTCATTCTCCTGTTAGACGTTTAACGTTTAATTCTATAAGATTGGTTTCGGACATACGAAATCGGCTTTATTACCTCTCAGACTTGATTTGATTGCCGTTTCAAGACGACTGATTTGTCTCTTTGAATAATCACTATTAATTTGATTACCCAATTCAATTAAGGCCATGTGATTAGCAATTTTGTCTTCTTGTTTCGGTTTAACTATGAGTATTTTCGTCAGTTAGACCTTTCGTTGATTTTATAAAGGACGATACAAAGCAATGTATTCAAGATGTAATCCAACGAGCTGCATAAATGAAAGCCGCTAAAACTCACTTGGCAGAGCACTCACCTTGTACTCTTTATACATGTTTATATCTGGAAGGCACTGGGTTCGAATTCTACTTAGACATTGTCCTTTTTTAATCATCTTTTTTCGACTTTTATCTCCACCATCGTTAGAGAAAAAACGACCGCAGTGATTTAGAATAGATCTAAACACAAATTTAACGAAATGAAGTACGTCGATCATTTACATACGATTTCTCTCTATCAATCAGAGACGTCTAAATACAGTGCTCCAAGCACTTTGATTTGTATTCGTGTTTAGAGTAAAAAAAATCCAACAACAACACGGCAGCAGTTCTTCCCTAGGTTGCGGTTACAAAACAATCAAATTAAATACATATTTTTCCTGAAATAACATACCAGATGAATTGGAGCAACTAACCATGGATTCCTCATACCAGTACTACCGCAGCATCCTTACATCTACAAATGTGCACACAAAGAAGAAATTGGGAACGTGCCGTCGGGAAAATGGCAGTGGAGTACAATACGCAATTTAAATCTTCATATCATTATCAACAAACATTTGAGAATAGCAATGTACCTCTCTGTACACATATTTACCCGATCATCCAGGTACCATTGTCACTGTTGCAGATACATTGCTGAACATCTTCTTAGCACAACACACGTAAACAGTTAACTTAACAAGTACAAAATTGCTGCAGGAGGCAGCATCAGATGAAGCACGGCCTAAATGAACTTGTAACAATGACTTTTCGCATATGTATCTATCTATCTGCATTTACAACAACTCTTCTGATAGGCAAAGAGAACTCAAAATTACCTCATTGCCACTCATTTAACCACCTACGAGAAGAGAGGCAGTGGCAAACTCGAAATTACATCACTGCCACCCATTCAACCAACTACAAGAAGAGCTATCCACTGCGCCATCAAGAGTGTCAAACATGTAGTTAAGAATAACAGTCTAAGAAAACTAACCAATCGAGAATGCAGAAACAATATCACTTCTTTTTTGAAGAGTGGTATACATGAAATTAAAAGAAACAGAAAAGAGATGTTGGATTTTACTTTGCTTTAAAGGGGGACCAGCTAGGCTGTCGGAAATGCAAATGGCACAATAATAACGTATAAAATTACCAACCTGAAGGGGTAGATCACTTATGTCCATTGTTAGCACTCATCAAGCTTCATATATAATATATCATTAAGTATTAAAATCCAAGTCAATTAATAACGTGCGGGTTGGTTCATATTGTCCTTGTTTTTGTTTCGTAACGGCTACATATACCCAACCTTCAAAAATCAATTACGTCAGAGGTACGTCATATGTGCTCGGCGAGATTCAACACACCGTACAACCGGCTGCGTCGAAAGTTTGCGAGGACAAATTCGGCATCTGATGTCATGTGTGTGGTAGGTCAAATGAATTTACTTTTATAAATAAACGAAAGGATCTTTGGTATTTTATAGTAGATAAATACGCGTATGAATGTTCAGTGCTTTTACAAAATAAACCTTTCCACGTATCCCTCTCAAATAAGGTCACGGTCATCGCCACAGCCGGTTGTACGATGTGTTAATACCGCGGAGGTGTGTCTCGTTGACATTGATCTTGTCTCGTTTTGAAGTGAAAATAGAATGTGTATACACGCTTGTAAAGGATTCATCTATAGCAAATGAAAGATGGTTATTCGTCGTGATTGAGGTTTTTATGCATTGCAAATTGTTTTTCCATGCACAAATATGAGTTCCCGAAAAGTTCGGAAGCATAAAAACCTAGCATTGGCCCCTTTAATGATATATACCTACCTGGTCGGAAAAAAGTGTTGAAATACTACAAAACAACAAGATAACAAGTAAAAAATTGTTGTAATGTACAGCAAAATGAATTGTATCGCGCTTAAAAAAATATACCAAAGTACTCAATGGTACAAGTGTCTTGTTAAGTCAACATGCAGTGAAAACCGAAACAGGATTGCATGTCTGCATATGCTGGTGCTAGATCTAGTCTATTTTTGTGTGTTCAGCCAGATTATACATTAATCAAACAACATAGGAGGGGAAGTAAGCAAATACAAAAGTGTTAAATGTTGCAGTTGAATAAATGGGGATTAAAATTAACTTAAACAAGAAAGGAAACCGAATATTTCAGCAAGGAATTAGGGCCAAGATGGTCCTGAATCGTTTCTCCGTGAAATTATTCTTTGGAAAAAAAAGAAGGAAAAAAAGACACACACAAAAAAATTGAAAGTGCACCATGGTAACCACAGTTCACTATGAAATTATTTTTCGAAAAAAAAAAATTCGAAAGGCTCCATGCAAGGAAGATTCCTGTTAGATTCCTGTGTTAGAAGATTCCTGTTTGAATCTTGATTGAAACTGGCCTAGTAATTTTGGAGAAGTTTTCACATGAACGCACGCCGGAAACAGGACCGTGGCATAAGCCCCGCTAGCCTTTGGTCAGAATAGGTAAAATACTTTAATTAAATAGAAAAAAAGGTACTTGTTTATCCATTAGCCGTCTGAATATTAAAATCGTATCAAGTAAATTTTCCAAACCGGAACATTTTGACCACTATAGCTTATTTGTTCTTCGTATAATCATTCAATAGAGAACAGACTGTGTTGAATAGATCAGAGTGCACGCTAATCTTAGTCTATGGAATCTAAAAATGCTTTGATAACAGCAGGAATAGGAAACGTTTATGATAACAGACATAGATGAACGAACGCACAGCAGCCACAATGCCAAGGATAATTATGATCCTTATTACTTTTGTCCGGCGGAGCAATAAATTAAATGTAAAAAAGATAAATACAGAAATGCCATATAAAGTGACAACTACCAGCCGCTAATGTTTAGGATTTAAGCTGTAACACAATACAAGCAATACCATGAATATGTCTCAATAATTCACCCGGCAGATCATCTCTTCCAGGTCATAAATCGGGACCTATATTTGTACTTATCACACACAAAAAAACACAAAGAACGAGCGACACATACGAGGAGATTTACTAGAGTGTAACAAAAAGTACAGGACTAAAGTTTTGATTGTGGCGGCGAATTGATTGCGCATAAAGTATTCTTTTGAACGGTTTTGAAATCCATCCAGTCAAAAATTGTTGAGACATTAAAATTGGGTTGTTCATTTATGTGAAAACCCCTAACAGTTTGTAATTTTTAGAAAAAAATAATTGAGAAAACCTATTTGTTCTACTAGTTATACACATGCCTATTTAGTTCAGACGATCCCTTGAAATTATGGAATCGAATCATCCATAATTGTACATGCAGTGTTCATTCAATACTTACCGGGTAAGTCTTTTTCGTGCTTTGATTTCTTAGGAAGCGATGCAGTGAATCGGATAGGCCATGGGCAAACCGAAAGTAGGAATTCACATTGTAATGCAATTTTGAAAAACGCTTGAGAAAACCCATTTGTTCTCCTAGCAATATACATATCTAGTCAGATAAGACGATCCCTTGTAACAATGCAAGTTGACCAGTCCAAATTCAACATGTAGTGGTCATTCAATAGTAAGGTACTTCTCGTTCTTTGATTTCTTATTGCGATTCGAAATGGTACGGTTGGGCTAAAAAAATTTGATGCGATGAAAATTCAAAATTAGGAAGTTTGGGCTGATATGAATCTCCTTTGCGCCACCGCAAGCTCATTTTCGCACGTGAGTATAGCCCATGAAAATCGGAATTAATACAAAAACCAGACACTTTATGTTCTAACATAAACATTATTGATTAGATATGACCTTACAATACATGAATATAGCAATTTAATGCAATAAAAATTCATGATTTAGGAGTTTATGCTGATTTGAATCTCCTTTGCGCCACCGCAAGCTCCTTTTCGCCCGTGAGTATAGCCTATGAAAATCGGAATTAATAAAACAAACATACACTTTTTTCTAAAGAATACATAATTATTATTGAATAGCTATGGTCTAATAATACATAAACATTACAATCAATTGTGACGAAAATCTATGATTAAAAAGTTTATACAGATACAAATCTCCTTTGCGCCACCCAGCTCCTTCTCGCCTGTGATTAGCATATGAAAATCGGAATTTATACAGAAAACAGACACCTTTTGTCAAAAAAATAAACATTATGGATTAGATATGATCTTAAAATACGTGAAAATTACAATTTAAATGCGATAAAAATTAATGATAAAGGAGTTTGGGCTTATATGAATCTCCTTTGCGCCGCAACCAGCTCCTTTTCGTCCGTGAGTAGCCTATTAAATCGGATTCAACACAAAAATCAGACACTTTATGTCCCAAAACAAAGATTACTGACTAGATTTAATCGTAAAACGATTATAACAATTTAATGCGATAAAAAAAATCATGATTAAGGAGTTTGGACTGATATAAATCTCCTTTGCGTCACCTTCATGTCCTTTGCGCCCTTTGCGCCAAAAACAGGTCCATTGCGTGTTTTAGTCCAACCCGAAATGGTATGCATAAATGCGTTGCATTTAAACGGATAGGAAAAATACATGTCCACCATGGGCAAACCGGAAGTAGGGACTTTCCATTGCTATGCAAAGCATAAAACTATACTAGAATTTTGTTTACACGAATTTTCAGCGTGGTCTGAGATTAAACGAACTTCAATGTATACTTATAGTACTGCTTGAAAAATTATACCGTGTAAACAGTTTATGTGTAGGTTATATATATACGACTTTCAAGTACAAATAATTATCCCTCATGACGTAATTTCTAAAATTAGAATATGTATACCACATATGTATCGCGCATGGCGCGATACAACAACATTATGTAATGAAATTTGTATGCTAATAATATCTAACAACAAGAGAACCATAATGGTCCTTAATCGCTAGCCTTAACCTAAATAGCATGAAAGTCACAATGGTGTCAAGTTCAAGGTCACATAATATAAGATACGAGATTATTAACCATCTGAAAACTGCATTCATGATCTTTCGGGTTTTGAATGATAAATATTTATGACTGTTAGAGTGAAATTAAAGTCGAAAATGACAATTTTGTCAATGTCAAGGGCATATAACCCAAGTTTTACAAGCCCCATTTACCTGGAAAATGGAATCATTCTAGATCTTATTATGGTCCTATACATTGTGACCAAGTTTTGTCTTGATTGGTCAACATTTTTGGCTGTAAGTATAGAAATAAAGTTGGAAACGGCGATTTTTTCAAATTCAATGGTACATAACTGTAATGTTTATCAAAACAGGCTGGAAATTGATTTCTTCTAGGATCTTATGGTCACCAACCTCGTGGCCAAGTTTTGTCTTGATTGTTCAATAAATGTAGATGCTACAGTGTAAACGAGGTCGGAAACGTTATTTTTGTTAAATTTAAGGGCACATACATTCAACTCCTGACTTCCTGCTCCGATCATACTGGAAATCGAACTCATCCAAGATCTTATGGCTACCAACATTGTGAACGCTTACGGACAGAAAATGACCACAATAGCTCACCTAAAGTGAGTACTTTGTGCTCAGGTGATGTAAAAACAGGATTGTTGCTGGTCGGGGAGAAATGAAATTCCCCTAATAATTTCCAGACAAAATTTTAGCTATTTTGAGGAAGTCCTAAAAGGTGATATCAATTGATAAAATGTATGGCGCTGCTTATTTTTGCAAAATTCTCTGAAATTTGCCCCTGTATTTTCTAATTTCCCTGACAGTTCATAAATTTTATTCCTTGACAATTCCCTGACCTAGATGAATTTTTAACTTCCCGGACTTTTCCCCCGTCCTGTGGCAACCTCGACTAAGATAATTTTGAATTGTTACATGATCTTGCTGAACAAAATGGTATCTAAGTAATCATTTAAGTCTAATATCAATGAAAAGTATCATAGACTTGAAAGTATGTATTCATCGTATTTATTTAGAGGTGTAGATAAGAGGAGGTGAAGACCTTCTGAAGTGCAATATTTCAATTATTGTTCATGGAGCTTAATTTTGTCGGTACTTGTTGAAATTGTCTGGTAAGAAGATTCAAATAAGTCCTCACATAGAGGGGTTTGGAATTGATGTAACAAATCATGAATATGTTTTCACCTCCTCTTAAATGCGTTCCTTTGTAAAATGGCGTGTTACATTGGTAAAATTTCGGAAAAGAGCAAAATTGAATGCCAAAGTTAACTATGTTGGAGTCTTTGTCAAGATTCCATATAATCACAAAAACATGCTACATGTTTCCTCTTACTTTGGGCTAAATTATATAGAAATCCAAAACCGGTAACAATGTCATATAATACATATTATTGATGAAGGTGATATTTTGGTCTAAAACTTGTAATAAGTAAAATTTTGATTGTACCCCTAAAAACATTTTTTATTCAGTAAAATTAACTGTAACATACAGTAAGAATCTTAATCAATATTCATGTCCAAAAAACTCATTGAAAAAACATAATATATTAAATATAAATATTACTTTTATTTACAAAATTACATGTATGGAAGCCAACATAGGCATACATATACACATTGCCAGTTATCTTTACTATTTAGTCCCAACGTCTATGCACCATTTTTAGTGACTTTATGACATGCAATAAAGGTCAAGCCAAATGTTACGAAATTAAAAAGACGCATAGAACCGGTACGGTAAAGCACCCAAAGTTGCCCTTCCAGGTAACCAATACATAACCAAATGTTTTGCTCTAAGTGCCACTAATGAACTTACATGATATGGAAGGCCTCCTATGATTCAGTAAAAGACTGTTACAGCATTATATTCTTTTCAGTTGCACAGTTGAAAAAGTACTTGTTTATTTCAAAACGTGGCCCTATTGGGATAAAACTGGGTGCAATTATTTCTGCAAATTATTTTTCTGACCATAGCTTAACCTGTACTGATACACAATTTATACACATTTCAATGATGTCATATGATTAACATGTGGTTTAGCCATTAATAGCCCTTAATAGTCACATGGGAGCTGAATTATATGTTTCTGATGCATAACAACAATAATTATTTTAACTGTGCATGATAATGAAATGCCATCAGAGAAATCGGTGCTTTTTCTGATTTGCTTTCTCATGTTTCAAAAGATCTATAAAAGCACTAAAGTCTAGCTGTTAGCTTTCATGAATCAAGGCTGACTTGAATATTTTTTAAGGATTTTTTACAGAAAACTTCCTCTCTCTCTTGTAAAGGAGGTACACCTGGGACAAAACCTAATGTGACCATGGACGTAAATACTGTAACCAACTTTGAAGTCAACCCCTTAGCAAACTTACATATAAAATTTAAATCCTCATAGCTGTGTGAAGCTTTACAAAAACAGCTTATTTTTATCATATGAAATGGTGCCCCTCGTTTGCTGCCACAACAACAAAAGTTTATGACAAAACAATTCTAATGCAAAGCGTTGTACTCCTTTTACCTAAGGATACTTTTTATCAAGTTTCAAAAAGATTTACATATTAGATTGGGAGAAAAGGAATTTTTGAGAAAGTGTCATCAGACAGACAGACACAAAAACAGATTACAGGAAATGACTGAAAAAATAACTCACATCTTGATTTGTCCTAAGGTTATCTAAAATAACCAAAAAAAGTAAACGAAACATTAGAAAATGTCCTTTTTTCAAAAATCTTAACTTTGTCCATTCTTGGAAATGTGCACCATTCAGGTGGAAATTCCAAAAGCAACCTGTTACCGGTTTTATTTTTTCTTGATATTTCACTATAATCATGAGTACATTTGTGTGCAACTTTTACATGATTTTCGTATCTTGACAAAAACTGGAACAAAGTAAATTTTAGAACAGAATTTGCTTAAATTATTTAAAAACTATGAATAATTGGGTTGACCCCTAACATCAGTTGATATAAAATATCTTTTTGTACATAATTTTGTGTATTTTTATTTCATACAGTTTCACGGACTACTAGACATTATTTTTAGAATAAATTACGCAATGAAACTAACAACCAGAACGCTTGCACACTGTCTTAATATGGGTATCCTCTATTTTCATTGTAAAAACTTAAAATTCCGAGAATTTTGTTTCTGGAATGTGCGTTTTGAAACATTTCATGAATATGAACTGTTATGTAGTGCACTAACTTCATGCCAAATTTCATCAAATTCCGAGCGTGGGCAGACTCCCATGTTATTTTTCCTATCCGTGAGACACCCCCTTTTACAAAAAGCTATAGTCTCATTTCTTGCTTATTTAGACAACTCAGCATACAATAATGTAATTCGCCTTGAAATGGAAAAATATTAGGCTAAATACTTTTAATTCTAGATGTCTAAGTTTGAGATTTCCATTGGGTTGTTATGCTAAAATGTTGAAGGTGAAATTTAAGACCGCTCCAATTTGATAGCAGTTGATATATATAAAAAAGTTAACAACATTTTTAAGTATTTCTGATAAGAACATTGAAAATTGAGAAAGTAAGGAAATGAGATGAATACACAGTGAAGATTTGCAATAACTACTAGATAGTATTTAGATCTAGAAATGGACTGGTTCATTTTCGCTTTTCCCTCTTGAAAAACTGAACATCTTTGCATTCCCAATTTACAGACTTAACAAACAAAAAATATACATATCTAAAACATATACTTAGAAGCATAAGATACTGACTGTTTAACCGGTAAGTTCTGTTGTAAAATATTTGATGCGGAATGTTGCTAATAATTTGCATTATGAACATTGATTTTAATTGGTCATCTAAATTCTGCCTTTGATTAAAAAGCTGTTCATGAATTCACAGGTAAGTTTTCTTACCTTTAACAGGTGTTGACTGGAACAAAATTTAAATTTAGAAAGACAGTCAGGTTTTCTTTTTTCAAAATAACGTATATTTAGAGTTGGTTTTTGGGTAAAGAATTACAACAAGTGAATTTGCAAAAAACTGAAACTCAAAATAACATGAATTGTTTTGGGTAAAACATTACAACAATTGAATTTGCAAAAAACTAATATAGAAATTACCTGCAAATATTACCAGTTATACGGTAGATCTCTAGTATGTTAACCCATTACCAAACATTGATTCTTTATCACTTCCCAAGTGAAAAGAGCTTTGGAAAACATTAAGGCAAATGAATAAATAGCTTGTGACAAGCATTTTCTTCATTTTCCTCAATGTTTCTACTCAAGGAAACCATTTTTGTGACAAGCAATTTATTCATTACCCAATTTTTTCACACAAGGAAACCATTTTTTTTTGTTGTTTGCAACATCTGTCAATTTGGACCACTCTTGAATCTTGCAGTTTGGTGATGGGTTAGACAGTTCCATTATCATATCAAAATTAACAGTTTCAAAATGCAAATACAAGCTATACATACATGTACAATACAAAAAAGTGCATGTGTATAAGGAGTTTTCTTGTGGAAATACAGGGATTGTATGACTGGTTTCATTTGGCATGGCATTACTTCTACGAAAGATATGTTATATTTTGCAAGTAGTGTGCATGTAGTGACATCACAGACTTGAATCATAGTACACAGATATGAAAAGAAGGATAGAAAATACTGTTGAACTTTTTTCATTACGGGAAAAGCACAAGGCTGTAATTTATGATAAAGAAAGCTAATGTTGTGGCATGTTAAGTGAAATTAGCAATACGCTCTTGTTCATCAGTTCGTTGTCTTTTTTATGAAGACAGTAACTGTTGTTAATTAGTAACTTTAGCCCAGAATACTGATAATCTTGATAAACATAGATTCTCGATGTCTGGACAACAATGAAATATTCTATGTCGTAGATAAATTCATGACCAGTTATTTCCTTCATGATAAAAATGTAACAATGTTTTAAGATGCTTTCAACAAAAACATATATATTGGAATATTACAGTAAAAGAGGTTTTGTTCTAAAAAGGAGAGGAAATGTAGTGTATGAAGTAAAAGAATAAATATCATATTACTCATAATATTATATAAAGCATTACTGTAGTTATAGTAGAGAGTAAAAGTAGTATCTAAAATACGGTCATTGTTCTTATAAGCCCTTTCGACATAACAGAACAAGAGCCGTCATAGACGAATTATGCTCCCCGAATAAGTGTTTGTCACAAAATAAAAATTATCATACATTAAACTCCCTTTTCAAATGACAGATTTTTTGTACACAAAAGTACAAAATATCATTAAATTCTACCCATTGGATGAAGAGAAATTGAAGAAAATCTAATTTTTACATTAAGGCCCCTTTTTCCATGACGCAGCCTCAAATCAACAAACGGAGAAAAAAGTTTCTAGGGATTATGCCTGGGAGTTCACATGTGAAGTCTCGTTGAATTTGGTCCAAGGGTTGCTGAGATATGGCTGTGGGCGGACAGACGGACAGCCGGATGGACAGACGGACAGCGTGGCGACTATATGCTCCCCCGATTTTTTTTCCGGGAGCACAAAAATAAAATAAAAAATCCTTGCACTACGGACATTCTCTGATAATTGAAAACTGTGGTAATGGTTTTTGATGTTTAATGATATTTAGAACGTCCCTCACAGTTATCTGAGGAATTTGCTTAACCCCTGACCTTTAACACATGTTGGAAAGGAATATCGGCTTTCAAAACCGCACAGTGAAAATCCAAAAATCTTTGAAAAAATACGATTTAAGACTCTTTTTCAGTTACCCATTTCTTACTTTTCAACAAATGATAAACAAAAAGCAATTTGTAATGATTGTTTGTGAGAAATATGAATAAATTGAGCATTGAAAGGAACATTTCCTTTCATTTCCGAGCCCACTGACATTTTGAAACTAACCTTAATATGCCCGGCCTGAGGGCCGTGCAATTAAACGTAATAAATACAGATCGCTATCACTCAATCATATTCTATAAATAAACCATGACCTCTGGACAGACGAGTCAAACTGAACAGGTAAACCAGGTATGTAAACGTCGTGGTTTTAAGAAGGCGTTTACCGTTAGATGTAATCAAAACACCCCTCTCCGGTAGGACAGTCAATAGTTAAAAGTACATCTGAGTCTCAGTGTTGATGGTTTCACTATAGTAAGAATCATTGTTGTCATGATCATTGATCAGTGTGTAAATAGGTCGTGATACTGTCGAGTTTCAGTGATAAAGATAATGGAGAGAGAGAGAGAGAGAGAGAAAAAAAGAAAAGAAAACTCGTAAGAGCAACTATTTTTCTGAACAGGTGAATAGATATCACTAGCGTCTCATCTGATGCTTTTCAGATGGAATCTCGATTTGTCATCGAGTCGAACCCGAGTTTTGAAATGAACTAACTCCACGCTAATCAATTTTAAAACCCTGTTTCTAAAATATGTCGCGTGGAAACCCCCGTTTCTTTAAATATGTCAAAGACTTAAACAACAATAATCAAAGAAAAAGAATTTGCCATACACAATACGTGCATTTAATTGAGTAATCATCCTAAAATGTCTGCTTTCAGACAGCACATAAAGAAAAACAAACGTTTTAACAAACGTTATACAGAAGAAATGGTTCGAACTGGTTTCGAATCAACGGCGTTCCAAACATACTGAAAACAGGTTGCGAAGCTAATCCTTCCCCGTTTGAGTTATCGTAAGAATTGGACGTCCGAAATACGTCCCAGGCCCGAAGGAACAGGAAGGGGGGGGCTAGGGGGGCTAAGCCCCCCAATGGTGGGGGTTAGCCCCCAAATGTTGGCCAAAAATGCCAAATTTTCTTAATTTTACACTGAAAATTTGGGGAAAATCCAAATTAGCCCCCCCCCCCCCCCCAAAAAAAAAAAACATATTAATGACAATGGCTTTAGCCCCCCCCCCCCCCCCCCCCCCAATATGAAATTGCTTTTCTACGGGCCTGCGTCCAATTAAAAATTGTTTAATGTGCATTAACCGTTTACTACACTCTTCGTCATTCGTGGCAACTGAAATTGACGATGATACACCCTCGTCAATATCCGGGCGTCATCGGTGTCAACGGAAATTTACGGAGGAAGGACGTTTTGGCTACGGACGTTTTGGACAAGACAATTTGGCCAGGACGATTTGGCCAGATTATTGGAAAAAAAGATGTTTGGTCAATCCCAAATTATATAGACTTATCATAGACTACCATGCTAAATAGATGTATTTTTGATTGATTTAGTAGGCAATTAGCCTATGATCAATTAATTGAATTAGTTATTCATACATTCGAAATTTACACAACCATCCTGAAGCTGCCCGAGGTAGTTGACTTTTGAAAAATCAACTGATAAAAAAGTTATTGAAGATAAACCGAATTCAAATTGGTCAAGTATTAAAAAAGATATTGAATATTATCGGAAATTCTGAGTCACTTGATTATACACCGTGAATTAGCTCGAAACTGCTTAGTATGTCCATGGCCAAGGTTATTTTTTTTCACTTGCAAGAAAGTCTATTTTGCCGTGACTTGATTATGTATCAGGTAATAATTTTTAAAAGGGGAGGAAGTGGAATTAAAATAGCAGTTAAAAATAATACCTTGAAAAATGAAATATGCCTGGGACATGAATAACCTAATAAAATATCGATTAAAAATGATAACAGTTTATAAAAATAAACTCCCAGGCTTAACCTTCCCCCCCCAAAAGATGTGCTTTTACATCCTTAAATGTGGATTTTCGGGTAAAAAATGAGGGAAAAAGAAGAAAATGCTGTTGAACAGCATTGTCTTCTTTTCCCTGTATGGTTTTTTATTACAATATTGACTAAAACGTTTAAGAAATATTTTTCATTTACTTTGTCTTCTTCAACTTTTTCCCATTTGCACAAGTCCTTATGGGAAAGGGTTAAAAGTTGAAGTGGGCTATGTATAACTTGGATACTCACTCGATTATTTTCAGAATTTATTTTTGAAGGATACTTAATATTTTTCAAGTGTATCGCTTCGTTTGAGTGTTTTTGCTTCTTTTCTCTAATCACGATCATAAATGATATCCTACGTTTTAAGGATATCATATTTCGGTTAAGCATTTGAAAAGCCTTTAAAAAGCCCACCGGATTACACAATATTAAAAAAACGAATTGCGGAAAAATCTTCAAAATAGAAAATACTTGAAAGCATGATGTTATCCGATCATTGCAAAATTCTACTTTCTGCCATTTGGTGATTTTTAGCCCATCAAAAACGGTGAAAATTAGACTGTTACAATATGGAAGCTGCCGCATTGATGTTGATAGAGTATGAAAAGCGAAATCTGCTGGTAAGGGGCCTATCCGAAACAAGGACTTGTTAGGGGTGTCTTTGGGGGGAGGGTGGGTGTTATGAGAGAATAACTCACAGCCTACTTTTCGCAGTAGATAATTTGAAATTTTCGGAGACTGGGATTCGGGCCTCAACCTATTTGTCTTTCAGAGCAGACTTGATTCACTGCAAGTATGTTTCGAAAATGCAACATTTTTCTAAAAATTGTATTATGAAAAAAATAATGCTCCGACAGAGAAATACATGTAGCTAGTCTTGTCAGCTCACCTGAGCGCGTAGTGCTCGAGGTGAGGTATTATTGTTATTGGTCTGTTGTCCGGCGTCCGTCCGTCTGTCCATCTTTTCGTCCGTCAACTTTTCACAAAAAATCTTCTCCTCCTAAAGTACTTGGCAGAATTCAACCAAATTTCAAACATATGTTCCATGGGTCATCTTTTTTTCAAAATACTTCAAAGAATTGGGATCATGACCAGAATGTGATCAAAAGGTTGGTGACTAATTTGCTCAAGGGGCCACATTTTTTTCTCAATTGTTGTGGAAAATTTTTCAGAATATTCGTCTTGGTGATATTAATTTCATGACAAAAATGAGTCTTGTCCGGTCAAAGACTCGGTCACTAGGTCAAATATTGTAAAATCCCTCTTTTTACTCCATCAGTGCCAATTTTGGCCCAAATTTTGTCAGATTGTCCTGAAAGTTTACCTTGATGATATCTGGGTCATGTCAAGAGGTTGGTCATACCAGGTCATTGGATAGACCACAAGGTCTAATGTTATAAAATCCTTCCTTTTGCTCTTGAAGTGCCAATTTTTGTCCAAACTTTGTCAAAATTGTCCTAGATGTTTTTCTTGATGATATCTATATTATGATGAAAAGTGGGTCATGCCAGGTCATTTACTTGGTCACGAGGTCAAATCACGTAAAATCACTCGTTTTGCTCTGTAAGTGGCAATTTTGGTCCAAACTTTGTCAAAATTTTCCTAAATGTTTATCCTGATGATATCTGGGTCATGATCAAAGGAGAGTCATGCAAGGTTAAAATCTAGTCGCAAGGTCAAATATTATAGAATCATCCGTTTTGCTCTAAAGATGCAAATTTTTGGGCCAAACTTTGTCAAAACTGTCCTAACTGCCTATTTTGATATCTAGGTTATGTAATAGAAAGTGGGTCATATGAGGCCAAAGACTACGTCACTGGGTCAAATATTGTTTTAGCTCTAAGAACCAAAATAGATCCACATACTTTGTGAAAATTGTTCTGAATGTTTTTCTTGGCTATTTCTGGGTCATGTAAAAATGGGTCATGTGAGGTCATTAACTAGGTCACTAGGTTAAATCTTGTTTTTCTCTAAGAACAAATATATTTTCTCAATCATTGTGAAAATGGTTCAGAATCTTTATCTAAGTGATATCTGGATGATGTGAATAGTAGATCATGCAATGATAGAAACAAGGTCACTAGGTCAAATCGTGTTTTTGCTCTAAGAACCAATATATTTACTCAACCATCGTGAAAGTTTATTAAGAATGTTTATATTGAAGATATCTGGGTAATGTGAAAAGTGGGTCTTGCGAGATCAAAAACTAGGTCACTAGGTCAAATTTTGTTTTTTCTCTAAGAACCAAAATATTTTCTTAAATCATTGTTAAAATTGTTCAGAATGTTTATCATGACATCTACACTGTGTTGTAAGTTGTACGTTAGGTTTGTGTAGTCATTCAAAGATGGCGACAACAATACAGCATGAGAGGTAGGTGTCTTAGTTTTTCATTGATAAATTTCTTAAACTGTCGTATCTTGCCTTGATACTGATATCATTATACAGGGGAAATGTATACCTATCAACGGTTCTATATATCAAAGTACCAGTGTTGTCCTATCGTACTCAGTCGTTGTGCAAAGACAGCCCAACACGGAAAACTTTTTTCGAAGCGAGAAAGTTGCCCTTTTAAGGATGATTACATAGTAAACAGCGAACAAGGGAACAAACTATTGCTCTTACTTGGATGTTTTTAACATGCTCTTTTCTATGGTTACCGTTATTTTACACAAAAATGTCTAGAATGACCACAAACACCGTGTTTATTAAATGGCCAGACAACGGTGTAGTCAGAGTGAAAATATGCAGACACAACGGTGCAGTTTCTGTGTTTTATGTATGGTGTGGTTATATTTTCATAACAAATTGTGAACGGTGTAGACATAATGCAATTGTGAACGGTGTAGACTTGAAGTAATACAGAACTTATCATTTCTGGAATGATAATATTTTCATGTTTAATGATAACGTTTTCACGGCTGAGAATTACAATTACTACCGAAATTCTTCAACAATTATGTTAATAATTTTTTATGTGACTGACTTGTAAATGCTTTGCAGCAAAGAAGGTGACAATATGTCTACAAAATATACTTTAATCAAAATATATCAGAATCTAGTTTCCTTGCTATTTGTCAAAGTAATTCCGTAAGGGTCAAATAGTAGAAATTACCAAGAATCTGCTGGTGTCTGTTTTATTTTTTTCTTTATTTTCAGTTCCATGATGTTCACCTATTACTACTGTCATTTCGAAGGGAGTTTCGAAAAGGTTGTGAAGCATTCGGAACAGGACCATTCCAGTCAGATATTAAAAGTGCGCAGGGGGGAGGGGAGATCAATGATCAGACAGGTCAAAAAGATTTGAAAACTCTGAACTTTAGTATTATTCCTGATATTATCAAGAAGTCAGACTAGGACATCATCCCCATTTGCGAGCATAGAATACACAAGATAGACCTCATCAACGTAGAAAAAAGGATTCTGGAGTTAACAAGATTCTTTCTATCGATGATATCCCCGGTTTTGAATGCATGAGTCCTGAACATAAAAAAATGACGAAGTTCAACACCCCATAAAGTCGTTCAAAAAGCCCCGACCTTAATTCCTGATATTTCCATTGGACGTGCTAAAACAGATGAAACGGATAGGGTCTCTTCTCTTTCCCCACGAGAACATGAAAACAATGGCTGAAATGAACAGTTTGTTCCCAGATGTGATTAAGTCATTGAGAAGCGTTGATCAACTTGGTATTTGTTTATCTTGGTCAATGAAGGTCGGCTCTCGATGGAAAACATTGCATTTCATTTATTTATGGATGTGTGTAAGTTACACTGTCTTGGGAGTACTTCAATGCGTTTTACTCCAATAGTCAAACGATTTTGGCGAATAGAATATTGTCTTTTTCATTGCAAATGGTTACATTTTATGAGTGAGCCCAACAAATCTTGGTCAGAAAATTGTCAGTCCTGAAGAAGAAGTTCATTACGTATGAAAATTCCAAAATGAATTTTGCAGTTCCAGAATTCTATTTTCAAGACTTATTTACTTAAGTCGAACAAGACAAAAAAGGCCCAAATGTTTATGAAACAAATTTATAATTTATGTTTTGTTATTTATAATTTATGTTTTGTTGATTGAATCCTTTATTTTGGGTAAAAATCAGACTTTTCAATGAGGGGTCAATTTGAAAACAAGATACATTTCGATCAATAATTATCATACTCCATGAGTTGAAATCATTTCATTAATTACAATAATTGATTGTAATAACCAATTAAAACAGTTACAAAGAAAAATTCAAAGCCAGAGCCGAAATTTCGAATCTACAAATCAAATGAACGGATGAACAAGAAATTTGCCGTTGCACTTAACATGGCTTCAAAATGACGGTTATCGTATGTCTTATTTGATATTTTGTGATGGTATTCCTTTTGATTATCATTTCCGTCAGATGTTTATTCAATCACAAATAACAAAAATGTCTCCCGAAAATTAAATCAAACATACATTGAACTGTTTAAGGCTTAGGAGAATGAAGAAAAGAGAAAACATATTTTCTTAACTTTTGTTTTCATTTACTTTGAGGATGGCAGCATTTTCATCTGAGTTTTCTAAGACCAAAGTATTTGAGGGAGATAAAACAGATGATCTGCTATCTGTTAGAGCTAGTTCGCCCTATACAACATACCAAGTCTACACCGTTCACAATTTGTTGTGAAAATAATAACTGCACCGTACAGATAACACAGAAACTGCACCGTTGTGTCTGCATATTTTCACTGTGACTACACCGTTGTTTGGCCATTTAGTAAACACAGCGTTTGTGGTCATTCTAGACATTTGTGTGTAAAATAACGGTAACCATAGAAAAGAGCATGTTAAAAACATCCAAGTTAGAGCAATAGTTTGTTCCCTAGTTCGCTGTTTACTATGTAATCATCCTTAAAAGGGCAACTTTCTCGCTTCGAAAAAAGTTTTCCGTGTTGGGCTGTCTTTGCACAACGTCTGAGTACGATAGGACAACACTGGTACTTGGCTATATAGCACCGTGAATAGGTATACATTTCTCCTGTACAATGATATCAGTATCAAGACAAGATACGGCCATTTAAGGAAATTATCGACGAAAAACTAAGACACCTACCTCTAACGATTTTCCACCGACGCCATCTTTGATTGACCACTCAAAACTTCCGTACAAACTACACAAATCTAACGTACAACTTACAACACAGTGATCTATGTCCTTTTAAAAGTTGGTCCTGCGAGTCGGAAGTTTTCATGATGTTTGTCTCAAATTCCTCTCAGGTGAGCGATGCAGGGCCCTCTTGGCCCTCTTGTTTTTAATTGGAATAGTAACCATTTGAATATACGAAAGAATTTGCTGTAGAAAGCTTTATTTCGTGATATTGTTCATTTTTGTGAATGATAAAAGAAAGATAAATATAATTTTACACCAAGGTTTCTGCAGTGCAATAGAATGATATTATGATAATGCAATAATTAAAAACACACCTTACGCAAGGCTTTTGTAAACTTTTGTAGTTAACGGGTTATCGTGAAATGTATTCTGAGATTAAAAGTGAAATCTTATACATGCACTAACTTATGGCCTATGCCCCATGGCATCACTTTTCAACAAAAACCTCGTAACTGCAGCTTGCTTTAAGCTGCAGTTACGATTTTTTAGTTGAAAACAGCGATAATTATGCTCTGTTTTAACCTGTATCTACAATACTGACACACAAAAAATCTTACGCGTCGATAATATAATGAAATATGTTGCAGTACAAATGACAACGATCAAGTTCGTCATTACAGGGCACCTTTTTGCAGCCATGTGTACTTCTGTTATTTTTTGTCTTCTATGCTTTAGCCCATTACCAGATGGCAAAACGTTAGCCTAGTCCAGATTGAAAGATGTTGCAGATCACACTTTCAATTCAATTAAATGTTGCATGCTTTTCTCTTCTGGGTAGAAAGCATTGTGGGAAATGAAGAAATTGCTTGTGACTAGCAATTTCTTCATTTTCCACGATGATTTCCAAAGTCATTTTCTTGCAGAGCGTCAAAAGGCATCAATGTATGGTAATGGGTGAATATACATATTTCCATTCTCAGTAACACAAATTTTTCCGTCTGTAGAAGGTTTCAAAATGGGTCCAGAATCTTGACCTTTAGAAAAATGTTAAGCTACGTTGGTCTTTTTTAAGACATTTTGAGACACTGGTAATTAACGCATTCCCATGTATTGACGCTTTTTGACGCCACACAAGATAATGGCTTCCAAAAGAATTGCGGAAAATGAAGAAGTTGCTTGTGACAAACAATTTCTTCATTTCCCACAATATTTTCTTCAAAAAAAAAAAAAAAAAAAAAAAAAAAAAAAAAAAAAAAAAAAATGCGAAACACTTTTTACTTGAAATTGTCGTCAGCAACATCTTAGAATTTGGACCAGACCAAAATGATTAACGCATTCTCACTTATTGACGCCCTTACAAGATAATGGCTTCCAAAAAAAAGGGGGCACCGCTGTGTGGTAATGGGTTAGTATACACCATTTCATTCTCAGGAACACAAATCTTTCCGTCCGTTGAAGGTTTCAAAATGGAATATAGTCCAGAGAAAAGGTTAAGCTACGTTGGTCTTTCACTAATTATGAGAAACCGATAATGAACACATTTCCACTTATTGACGCTTTTTTACGCCCAACAAGACAGTGGCGTTGAAAAAAAATGGAAAATGAAGAATACTCCTTCCCCACAATGTTTTATTCTAAAAAAAAAAAGAACAAAAAATGTGAAAACCATTCACTTGAGATTGTCGTCTGCAACACTTTGGAATTTGGACCAGTCTTAAATTTTGCCATTTGGTAATAGGTTAAGACTTTTCAGAATACAAATTAATGACAATGACTGACTCTTTATCCATTCCGAAAACAAGACATTGTTTTGACGACTTATAGAAGTTTGGGGAAAAGACGAAAATGCTGATGAAACTTTCCATGCATTTTCTGTTCAAACATTTTGATTTTCGTAGTATTCACTGCAGAGACATGACCGGGATTTGCCATTATCTGCCTCTATATAAATGCTTCCCTCAGGCATCAAATTGATGCCGGTTCTACCCCCTTGACGTCTGACCGTATTAGCCTTGTTGTCTGCAACACCTTTGAATTCGGGCAAACATAGAATATTGTCGTAAAGGACGGATTATTCTACGATGCCCTTTCAAAGAGATATTCCCATTTTTTCATTTGCTCGGCATGGGGCTGACCTCTTCTAAGTCCCCATACTAGAATGACGTACCCGCACTGAGATACTGATAATAATACTGACCTTTAACCCTTTCCCAAACAAGACTTCGTTTTGACGTCCATTTTAGAAATTGTTTGGGAAAACATTGAGACAAAAAAAGAAAATGCTGATAACCAGCATTTTTGCCTTTTTTCCTAATATTTTCCTTGCTTTATTGTGCACAAATCATATCTCTATCTAAATTGATTTTGTCGTTTAGGGCCTGTCTCCACTAGGACGCCGATCACTTGCCGAAGGGTTGCAGATGAAAAATAGCTAACTTCGGGAAGCCTTCGGGATGAAAATGGCCGTAGCTTGACCTTCGGGATCCCTTCGGCATTGATACGCGGAGCGGTATGCGAATGGTTGCCGAAGACATGCCGAAACCTTACCGAAGTATGCAGATCCAATGCGGAAGTTTGCCGATCGGTTCAGGATTATTAGCCGAATGTTTCCCGATCACGCAGAATGGCTACCGATCACATGCAGAACATGTTGAAGAGTCTAAGAATCATTGCCGATATGCTACCGATGTTAATTCCTAGCTATATATAGGACAGTTTCAGTTCACCAAATTATGGCACATGACGACGAGTACATGGCTATTCCAAGTACTCCTGAGGAAAGGCGACAAGTGGCCAAGTGGAATATACCCCATTCGCTCGGTTCCCTCATTGGTTAACATGTGGCAATTAAAAAGCCTTTTGGTTCCGGTAGTCTGTACCATAATAACAAGGGCTTCTTCAGTTTGATCCTTTTAGCGTTGGTTGATGCCAATTATAAGTTCATCAGCTGTGATCTAGGTGTTTTGGGATACATGTCGGATTGTCTCCTACCACTTTCGCCAATCACCAATGTCGGCAGGGACATGCCTTACTTCATAGTTGCAGATAATGCAACTATGATGAGGACCAACCTAATGAAGCCTTATAGGCGACACAACCTCCCCCATAGTCAAAAGGTACTCAATTCTATCGGCTCTCTAGATCTAGATGGCAGTGCTTGTATTGCTCCCGAGCCTTCAGCTGCTCGCTCACATATGTTTACAGTTATCCACCCGTTTGGTGAAAGACAAATGTCTGAAAGGATATTAGCAGCCGTCGGGGATCGAATTTGGGAGTCCATGTTTGAAGTCTGATGCGCTACCAACTGCGCTATGGCTGCGGCCTGTATCACACAGAACGGTTCAGATAAATCATTTCTGTGCCAATCTTGAGGTCCAAGATCACAATAAAACCGATACATAGATATTTTAAATTAAGCACCCTTTTGTGACATTGTCAGATTTCAAAACCTCTGAAAATAATCACAAGATGAGGTTTGACACTTCTTATGTAAATCCGAATGTATCCATAAATGTGGTGGAAGCTGCGTTCATATGATGTGGACACACGTACGTAGAGAAGGACAGACAGACGGACAGACAGCGTAATTACCAATATGTAATACGTTGAGCTTCGGCAACCTTTCTTGGACCGTTCGGGGTAATATGATGAATTTAATGCAGTTAGATAGGGCCCGATGGGTTGCAGATGGTCCAGAAAGGCTCCCGAAGGTTTCAGGAAGGGATGCCGACGATCTCAAAGCTTTCCCGAAGCTTTCCCGAACTAAAAGATCGGCGTCCAAATTTTAAAACTTTTGAAATTTGGATGCCGAACCTATTTTGATGCCGAAGGGTTCCCGAAGCATTCCGGAAGCATTAAGATGGCTTCCAGAAGGGTTGAAGAAGGGTTCCCGATCATCCCGAAGGTGTGCCGAAGCATTCCGATCCTGTCATTTTTTCGATCGGGAACCCTTCGGCAACCCTTCCGCGTCCTAGTGGAGACGAGGTCTTACAGACGCTGTGATATGGGATCATTAGATAAGATTTGTTGTTCGAGAAAGGGTTAAATTTCTCGGAATCACAGTATTCGACTTGATCTTTTCGCAACTGGCAATAACTTGCACGTTATCCTTTCCCAAACAAAATCTGCTTTGGGCGTCTCAGATTTGGAAAGTATTGAGAGAAAAGATGAGACATGATGACTTATTCTTCCCTTTTGGTCCCATAACTTCCATGGTATTATATTTAAAACTCAAACACTCTACTATTTGTCCTTTGGGAAAGGATTAATATTCGAAATATCCCCAAGTTGTTTCTTTTCTGCGACAGAGAACGACCCCTTCTTAGCCCCCACAAAATGGATCCGAATTTAGATGGCGATAATTAAAGAGACGTCGTCCTTAAAAACCTTCAGCATCCCAATTTTCGGCTCATATCTTTTGGCTATTTGCAAAAGACATGCATCTACTTTCCGTTGGTATTATCTTTCAACCCGAAATTTATGAATCATGGTGACTAGGCATTACAGGGCACATTTTCAGCGTTATTATTCAAATTCAAATTTAAATGTTATCTAAAACATTTTCTACATATAACCTTTGGCAGTACAGCATAGATTTAGAGTGGTCCAAATTGAAAGCTTCTGTGGAAGACAAAATGGAAAAAAAATTGGACAAAATCAGAAAATGCTGGATATACATGTATCACAATTTTCTTCCTTAGTTTCAAAGTTTCTCAAACCTTTCCTTGTAGGGACGTCAAAACCACGTTTTGTCTGGGAGAAGGTTAACCAAAAACGCACTGATTTTCAACGAAAACCTCGTAACTGCAGCTTAAAATAAGCTGCAGTTACGAGGTTTTTGTTGAAAAGCGAGGATTATCTCTTTAGTTGTTACTACTTTGACGCACGTCATAGTCGATGGCGCTACTCTCTGACGGCTTTTGTGGCACCAAAATCCTGACCAATGTCATAAAAAAGACACCGTCGATGAAATTTTGAGAAAGTGATGATGTTTACATAACTTCGCTATTTTTTCAACGAAAACATCGTAACTGCAGCTTGTTTTAAGCTGTAGTTACGATGTTTTCATTGAAAAGCGAAGACTTCAAAGTCTTATAACAGGTTTGGTTTGGCTAACCCCTTTCCCTAACAAAACCCTGGTGTTTACTTCGAACAAGTATCGAAGATGTTTTGTTTAAGCGTTTTGTGGGAAAAAATACCGAAATCCAGCATGTTCTTCTTTTCGCCAAATACTTTCTAAAAGAAAGAAAAGGGTTACTCTAAACACGTAATGTGTAAGTCCTTGCAATTTTGATAAGGCTCAAAATATTCTCGTTTAGACAATTAAAATGGTGTAACAATGAAATACAAAGTGAAGTTGATTCGAGGTGACCAAAGCATGACTAGGCACTTTTTTCACCTACTGATTTTTTACGTAATTCATATGTTGTTTTGTTATATAAACATGTGCTCAAGAAAAAAAATAAGAATAAAATATTAATAATAAAGAAAGAAAGAAATCGGGGCGCATCGGAGTCTCAAACCCTATAATGAACATGTTCTCATTTTGCCTAACAAGTTCTACACTGCTCAAAATAGTTAAAGAAATACAAATTAGGGGTTCGATTGCACTGTATTTCGAGGGCTCAGTGCAAAACTGTTGTAACTACATATTTTCAAGAAATTCACTTTTTTGCATTTTCTGAACCTCTAGGAAGGAATACATCACGTGTTCTAATATTAGGTTTCAAATCTGTATACCTAAAAAGATATTTGAATTTTAAAAACATTTTTTCTTCTTTAACTTTGAGAAAGTCAATAAGTTTTTTTCCTTCTCCTGTAAAATTTTACAAAATGTAGTTACAATAGTTTTGCACCAAGCCCTCGATTTGCATCCATATAAGCTTGATTGAAAAAAAAAAAATCTTCTCTGGTCATGAATTAACCTCTCCATTATCGAACTAAAACGATTTTATCAAGTTAACAGTGACGTAATTTCGGACAAATAATTAATAGTATTTCGTGGGTGTAGTTTAAGCAGCTCGTAACTACGGCATGATTCAAGCCGTAATTACGAGATTTTGTAACTACACCGACGGCTTATCAAAACATAACTGTGAACCCAATCTGTTTTTAGAACAAATTTTATTACTACTATATGCCATTGCTCGATTTACTCTCTCACGAAAGCTCTAGTTGTAATGCTGCACGGCCTTCCTGGAATTTTCATCAACGACTTTTATTTACTTTTTATGATTTTTGTAAAGAATAAAGGAAAGAAAATACATTTTTGAAGAAAGATGTTTTGGAAAACATTGTAAGATTCTTGGTAATATGGCTTATCAACAGAGAAGTTGCAGTTTTGAGCATTTTCAAAACCTCGTAATCCAATTAGTATTGTGGGTTATAATAGCTTTCCTTAGAATAAAAAAGACTATAGATTCAAACTCGCGAACTTGTGTGTTCCTTTAACTCTTTCCCAAACAAGACCTGGTTTTGACGTCCATGATAGAATAGGCTCGGGAAAACATTGAGGCAAAAGAAGAAACTGCTGATAACCAGCAGTTTCTCCTTTTGTCTCAATATTTTCAATGCAATATTTTACACAAATCCAATGGTTTCCAATCTTAATTTTGTTGTCTGTATCATCTTTCAAATTGGAGCACCCTGAAAGGACCTCTACGGATAAGGCGAGAATTCTCCCTAAAAGGCTCAGCTCGATGGGTCCATTCTCAAAACTAACAAATTGAGAAACAAAATTAAGCTTTATGGTTAGGTAGACAAATAAAGGAAATAAACACCGATTTTTATGTCATTTTAAAAGTTCTATAGGTGCAGATAACTCTTGATTTTAGTACCCACCTAAATGGTTTCGTTTTCTTACACTACCGGTATTCAAAGAGGTAAAATGAAGATTCTTTTATTTTTATTTGCAATTTATTTTCTACAGATACAGGGATAAATGGTGTTGACATCATATGGCAGCTTTGGTTTTGTCCGTATTGCGCATGCGCACCATTGAAACAACTTTAAACGCGCACTTTCCCGCCAAAAACCGAGGCATACCTACCTTCCCAAGGCTGGCTAACATCGTTCCCCCGCTTGACCCAGCTTCCCATTGACATATGTTGTGTAACTGGATCATAGGCTTCCTTGGTAAAACGGATTTGCTGGGTCACGGGGGGGAACGTACTTTTATACTAAAAATAGTACTCATATACCATATGCCATAATTTTGGCGGGAAGATTTCGCCTTTAAACTCGTTTCAATGATGCGCATGCGCATTAAGGACAAATCGAAAAATGGTTTATGATTTCAACACCAATTGTCCTTACATTTACAGAAAATTTTTTGCTTATAAAACTAAAGAAAACTTAAATCTGGTTTAATGAATAACGGTGGGGTAAGAAAATGTAATTTTGGGGGTAGGTACAGAAACCAAGAGTTATCTGTACATGTCGAATCCTTTTGATCGTACAAAATCAGTTTTCATATGATTTAGATACATATCTAACAATACAGTTCAAAATAATAATCAATTTGCATGTTTTGAAAAATGACTTTTCCATTTGAGCCTTTTAGGGAGATTTCTCGCCTTATCCGTAGAGGTCCTTTTGACGTTTGGGAAAGGGTTAATTCTTTGTGTCGTCTGCAGCATATTTCACATTGGAACAGTTTATTATCGTTGTCGTTTGGAAATGGATTAAAACCCTGCACTGAGCGATCTTCCGGCTTATAGGGATAAATTAAGGCTAATTAGTGTAATTTTACTTGTTTTTATTGTTAGATTTTCATAGAAATTCTTTAAAAATCGAATTGTCTGTTTACAAGACTTTAGAAATTAGAGAGTGACATCGTTGTATGGTTAATAAAAACCCTTTCCCAAACAACATATTATAGCCTTTAGGTTTGTCTAACTATAAAACCTTTTCAGAGAGCGAACTTTATTTTGATAAAGATATGATCCATGTACAAAATTACAAATACAATATTTAATCAAAAGGAGAAGATGTTAAATGTTTTCCCATCCTATGCTTTTATTGACGTCAAAATTAGGTATTATTTGAGAAAGGATTAAACTCCTTCCCCAGACAATTATTGGCTTTGACAATCCGCACCGGAGATATCATTGGAGAAACTGCTGCTAACTACCACATTCTCCATTTTCCACTAAATGACCTGATAAATATAATTTTCCCAGATAATAACTTTGATAATGCCCCTTTTTACGAAGTCGAAGGGGGCCGGGCCCTGGGCCCTACAAATGGATCCGCGCATGCACTTATATGCCAATGAACACCACCTGTTGCAACCCTATCTCCAGCAAGACCTGAGGCGCGTTCTTTAGAGCGAGCTTTTTAAGATTTCTTAAGGTGTTTTTGACACAGCGTTTTTGAGATGGAGAATATAAGCGAGGTGTTCCGAATGTTCCATACTCCATACAAATGACGTCATCATGACGTCATTTGCATGAAATATGGAGCATTCGGAACTCCGCGGTTTATGAATCATGTAGCATTCGGAACAACTCGTTCAATTCTCTCCCATATAGATTCTACAGAATTTACCGAGGGGTTCCGAAAGAAGTATAGAGCAATGATGGTTCCCAGTGATCGTCTTAAAAATCTTGCCCAAAAGAGCGCTTTATCCTAAAACATCTTTAGAAATCTCAAGAAATCTCAAGAAATCTCACTCTAAAGAACGCGGCTCTGGTTCAGTCTATGTGTCAGACAGAGTGATAAAGTCGTTTTCTGGACAAAATCACAGCTTCTGGGTAAACTTAATTTGTATCAGTCTTCATACCGAAATATACTATCTATCGGAATGTGGTCGACAAGTGGTGGTGATCGAGTTAAGGTCGGATAGAAAATATCAACCCAATCACTCTCGATCTATAGAAACGATGTTCGGTCAGGTATATCCTCTACCCGATCAACACAAGTTCGCTTCCCGATAATTTTTTTCCTCGATCGTATACAAATATTTTGACATGTAAAAAAGATTCAAGTAGGAAATCCGATCGGAGTAGACCAAGCTCGATCATCTCCACCAATGACGACTGACATCGATCCGTACTCGATCGCTTGATCGAGTTGATCAGATCGGCATTCGGAATCTAGCACTGCGCCAGCTTCAGCAATACTAGAACCACTGGTGGTGAACTCGGCCAAAGCGAGGGACGTTTTTCTCTACTGCAAGGTACAGATATCTTGCATTTAAATGCGAGTTTAAAGATCTGATTGGATAGTTTTTCTAATAACAATGAATTTGTTCTAAAAATAGACCGGGTATAACGATATGTATTGACAAACCGTCTGTGTTGTTATAAAATCTCATAACTACGGCTTTATCGAAGCCTTAGTTACGATATTTTATAACAACACCGACGGAATACTATGATCGCGAAAAAAACGTCCCACGCTTTGGCAGAGTTCACCACCAGTGAGAACATATCCAATATCTTTCACCATAACTCTATGGTAAACTAACCCTAATCGTTATGTTGTAGATAACATTTTGTAATTTTTATCAGCCTGTGTGACTGTGTTGTATGCTTTATGATTGGCTAATCTAACTTGCGATGATAAAACACAGTGCACGGTAGTCCTGGCTTATATGCGAAGATTTCTTCGTATTAAGGTAGTCCAACCCTAATGAGATTCGCGTGACGTCGGAATTATTCGGACGACGTCGAAAATATTCGGCGGTGGAACTTACCACCGCCGAATGTTTACGACCGCGCCCGAATATGTTTGGATATGTAACGACACCGCTCGGAAAAAGTCGAGTTTTATTAATCTCAAAATGGCCACATTACAGGTATTCTACCTTAATCCTTTTCTGGACAATTTATAGGCATTGACAATTTAACCCATTACCACACAACCCATAACTTTAGGGTAAACTAACCTTAATCGTTATGTTGTAGATAGCATTTTCTATAATGTAATTTTTATCAGCCTGTGTGGCTGTGTTGTATGCTTTATGATTGGTTAATCTAACTCATTCTGATAAAACACAGTCTTCAGTAGCCCTGGCTTATATTCGAAGATTCGTTCATAAACCCTTTTCTGGACAATTATTTCTAAGCCTGATTCCTTAACCCATTTCCACACAACCCATAACTCTATAGTAAACTAACCCTAATCGTTATGTCGTAGATAGCATTTTCTATTGTATGCTTTATGATTGGCTAATCTGACTTGTGATGATAAAACACAGTGCACGGTAGTCCTGGCTTAAATGCGAAGATTTCTTCGTATTAAGGTAGTCCAACCCTAATGAGATTCGCGTGACGTCGGAATTATTCGGGCGACGTCGAAAATATTCGTCGGTGGAAAGTTCCACCGCCGAATGTTTCCGACTGCGCCCGAATTTGTTCGGATACGTAACGCCAACGCTAGAAAAAAAGCCGATGTTTTAATAATCTCAAAATGGCCACATTACAGGTATTCTACCTTAATCCTTTCCTGGACAATTTCTAGGCCTGACAGTTTAACCCATTACCACACAACCCATAACTCTAGGATAAACTAACCCTAATCGTTATGTTGTAGATAGCATTTTCTATAATGTAATTTTTATCAGCCTGTGTGACTGTGTTGTATGCTTTATGATTGGTTAATCTAACTTGTGATGATAAAACACAGTGCACGGTAGTCCTGGCTTATATTCGAAGATTTCTTCGTATTAAGGTAGTCCAACCCTAATGAGATTCGCGTGACGTCGGAGTTATTCGGGCGACGTCGAAAATATTCGGCGGTGGAACTTTCCACTGCCGAATATTTACGGCCGCGTCCGAATAGGTTCGGATACGTAACAACGCCGCTCGAAAAAAAACGATGTTTTATGAATCTCAGAATGGCCACATTACAGGTAGGCTATTCTACCTTAATCCTTTCCTGGACAATTTCTATGCCTGACAGTTCAACCCATTACCACACAACCCATAACTCTAGGATAAACTAACCCTAATCGTTATGTTGTAGAGAGCATTTTCTATAATGTAATTTTTATCAGCCTGTGTGACTGTGTTGTATGCTTTATGATTGGTTAATCTAACTTGTGCTGATAAAACACAGTCTAGGCTAGCCCTGGTTTCCTTCGTATCAACCCTTTCCGAGAATTTCTATGCATGGCTGCTATCATCTTTCCAAACTAACAAATCTTGACTGCTCTAATCTTACAGCTGCTGCATACGACAAACCAGATGTTGATAAAGATTCGATTTTCCAACAATATAGCAATGAAAATATTGAGACAAAAAATGTCATTTTCTTGCTTAAGCTTTTCCTGTTATCTCGTATGTTTGAACTAGTTCTTGTTTTGGAAAGGTTTGAAAGGGTAAGCCTGGGGGTCGTATGAACAAAAATACATTAGCTTTTCCCCTAACATTCCTTTATCTTAACCCTTTCCCAAACAAGACCTGGTTTTGACGTCCTTAATAGAAAAGGCTTGGGAAAACATTGAAACAAAAGAAGAAATTGCTGATAACCAGCAGTTTCTCCTTTTGTCTCAATATTTTCAAGGCCATATTTAAAAAAAATTCTATCTTTTATAACTTCAATTTTGTCATTTGTAGCAGTTTTTGAAGTGGATCACCCTAAAATTTTACCGTTTTGGAAAGGGTTAACCAATGAGGATCAGTTTATAATCGTTGTCGTCTGAAAGAAAATCATTAACTTCTCAATCAAAATTTGAAATGGTGCAAATTAAATGTTATCTAAATACCACGTTTTTTTTTTTTTTGTTTTGAGGATAGACAAACCGGTGGTTTGACAGCCTCAAAACATAGGGTCCGATACATTTTTGTAGAAATACTTTCTCTGCTTTATTGCACATATATCCAAAATTCGAACAAACTCCACACAGCGACAATGCCAAGTACATTATCACTGCACGTGACCATGGTGAATGTCATGTGATATCGGAAAGATATCGGAAATTTAAACGGTGCTTCTGAAATCATTTTTTAATCAAATTCTAATTTTTATTTAGATTCATACCTGACACCTCGTATTCTTAAAACACTACTTAAAACGTGATTACTTTCTTAAATGAAAATCTAATTAAAAAAGTTCATTTTCCTAAAATCTTGGTTACTCAATTCTGTGCCTGCAGAGATCTACCCAATCCCAATTAAGGGGAGATAACTGCGAATGAGATTGTATCAATAGTTGTCTACTTCTGATATCGGTTGACATGAATGCAGAGAAAATGAAGAAGTTAGATTATTCCTTTTCCAAACTGCAAAAGATGAGTTTTGTCCAATTTAAAAAACTGTTGCAGACAACAGTAATTATGGAAGTTGATAAAGGCAGATAACAATACAGCACAGAAAATGTGGAGACAAAAGGAGAAACTGCTCATTATCAGCATTTTTTCTTTTGTTTCAATAATTTCCTAAGCATGTTTCTATTGAGGACGTCAAAATCAGGTCTTGTTTCGGAAAGGGTTAAGATAAATTGGAAAGGAATTTGTGACTAAAAGGAAAGTCACGGTAAAGTATGAACGTCTTTCCCACCTTTTAAACCAACTTAATACAGAGTAAATAGAAACCCAAATATGTGGGCTTATAAACAAATTGATACAGCCTACGGGAATTCCAACGTTGGCCTGATATACCTAATACCTTACTTAACCCGTTTCCAGACGACAAATTTTTAGACTTTTCCGAATTCAAAGACACTGCAGACGACAATAACAAATGAATGAAAGTTTACGTTTTTGGTCTTTCAGGATAGAAAACATTGTGGGACATGAAGAAATTGCTTGACACAAGCAATTTCTTCATCCTCCACAATGTTTTCCAATGCCATTATCTTGTGGAAGGTCAAAAAACGTCAGTATTTGGTAATGGATTAAACGATCTCCAATTTAACAACATCGACAAAAAACTTTGTGATGCGATTTGGGGAAATAACGAAAATGCTAAAAGCAAGCACTTTTATTAGCCTTGTCCATGCAAAGAATGTACGAACATTTTCCAAAAGTTAGAAGAAAAAGCATAGTGAAATAACAATACTTTAAAGTATTCCATTCCTAATAATTACATACATATCGTACACTTCGTGCAATTTGACGGAAATTTCCGAATTTGTAACTTTTTCGAATTCATTGACGTTGTTGGAATCCAGATATCTTCGTTAATTTCCGTTGTGACAGAAAAGTATTTGTTTTTTAATGGCGGATGGAATGTGTTACAAAAAATACTTTTGTAATATTTTAATTTTTAGTTACGACCAATGAGGAACCGTAGCCGGTTATCTTCCCTTGTTTTCCTACAATATAAACAGAGGGACACCAAACGTCCAGCCGGCCCATTTTCCAAATTATCTTGGTTTTTATCCTTAATCTCTATGGGGGAAGTTGCGATTTTTATTTTGAATAAAGCATTTTGCTGATAAGTAAAACATCTTTCATCTTATAAATTCCTAAAAGGGAAACATAATTGAACATGAAATTTGAATTCTACATAGAGATAAATATAATCGTTTCTTTGTTCTTTGGGTTAGTTGTAAATTTTATGGTGCAAAGAAGCCTACGGTAAAATCCAAGGAGACCAATTATCAGGACCGGCTATTCTCCAGAGAGTATTCAAGGGAGGAAACCGGCTACGGTTCCCCATTATTTGATTATAAAATGAAAATTGTGCTTTTTACGGTATTGTACATTCTGCAGGCCGGGGTCAAACATTTATTAGGTGTTAAATGATCGATGTTTGTTTGATTGAATGTATGTTTTTAACAATCTAAGACTGGTCCAAATTCAAAGATGTTGCAGACGACAGCGTCAAGTGAATGTAATTTAACATTTCTTTGCCTTTCTATGTAGCAAACAATGTTTTCCACAGCCTGTGTCTTGTTGGGTGTCAATAAGTGGCAATGGCTTGAACTTGAAGAGCTACATATAAGAGGGGGTGAAGACATTTTAAATCTGTTATCGTCCTATGTTGTGGGTACTCATTTTAATCGTCTCAGTGAGACGATTCTAATGAATACCAACAACATAGGGTTTGATGAACAATAATCAAAATATTGCACTTTGAAAATCATTCACTCCTTCTTATATGGATCTCTGGTTGAAGCCCAATGTTTGGGGACCCATCTATACAAAATTTGAAGCTTCATAATTTTGATCGTTTACACTAGCTAATTTCGACTTTCACGTTGTATTCAATTTTTAAAAATGTCATTTTACATTTCGTCGTTGCTATTGCAAGACCTCGTAACTACAGCTTGATTAAAGCTGTAGTTACGAGGTTTTGTAATAACATCGACGATTTGCGTGACCATCGTCAATAACATAGGGGAGGTAGCGTACTGGTTAATGATAATATATTTTCGAGCCACTATAATTAACCCCGGATAAATTATAGCAACATTTATCAAAATAACCCTTGTTCGAATTCCTATTGATTTTTGGCCCGAATTTTAGCATATTTTTCTCTGAACCTTGGTCTAAATGTGAGACAAGAATGTTTTCTTGAAAGATATGACATGGCCTTTATTTGAAATCTGGTACCAGCGCTTTGGTTCCTTTCTTTTGGTCTGGGATAATGTGGTGCTTAGACTACCCGAAGTTATTCTGATGCCCAAATCATCTAGCATAGATACATTTAATGTTTGATTTGAAGAATTATGTTCATGTCCTACTATACGCACATACAGACATAATCATAGCGTTGACAAATTGTTTAAAAGTGCATTTAGAAACGAGTCAGGATCTGTGAAAAAGTCCCGTATGACATTTGAGATCAACATGGATCCGGAGGAGCCTTTGTAAACTGGCAGCCTGACCTGGATCCAAGTTGTTCCTAGTAGCTTATTCATGATCTGTATCAACTCTAATGTAGTATCATCATTACAGTGGCACATGAATAGTAGTCAGACCGCACTAATTTTGGGCAGTGAATGATCTGGAATCAGTGTTGTCTAAAATGCTGTGTCGAGGAACCCCTTTTCAAGATAAATCTCGGTTCATATTCAACTACAAAAGTTTGAGCTAAACCTACGATACATGTATACATTTTTCTTGTTGTAATCTATGAAGCTGCAGATCCGAAGTCCGACATTTAACAATGTCATCTAACATTGGGCAAACGTGGGTAAAGGAAAGCGTATAATGAGTTAACCACCCAGGTTTAATTAATGTGGGTAGGCACGTACATTCTACAATAGTGGGTTTCAGGTTACAATATACGACTTCTGTATTTATAAAGATTCGGGCAGTAATGACATTGGAAACACGTCTTGTAAGCTCATATTTAAGCCAAAATCCGGAAATTGGTCTTTCGTGGCATTAGAGACCAACATGGATCAAGATCAGCCTGTGCACACGCACAGTCTGATTAAGATCCACGTTGTTCTCTAATAGGTGATATTAACCACCAAAGTTTAATTAAGAGGGTAGGCATGTACATTCTACAATAGTCGGTTTCAAGTTACAATATATAGGCCTAACTTCTGTATTTATAGAATCGAACATTAATGATATTGACAACGTGTATTGTAAGCTCATATTTAAGCCAGAATCCGAAAATGGGTCTTTCGTGGCGTAAGAGACCAACATGGATCAAGATCAGCCTGTGCACACGCACAGTCTGATCAAGATCCACGGTGTTCTCTAATAGGTTATATTAACAACACAAGTTTAATTAACAGGGTAGGCATGTACATTCTACAATGATGTGTTTCAAGTTATAATATACGACTTCTGTATTTAAAGATTCGGGCAGTAATGACATTGGAAACACGTCTTGTAAGCTCATATTTAAGCCAAAATCCGAAAAGGTGTCTTTTGTGGTATTAGAGACCAACATGGATCAAGATCAGCCTATGCATATGCACAGTCTGATTAAGATCCACGTTGTTCTCTAATAGGTCATATTAACCACCCAAGTTTATATTAAGAGAATACATTCTACAATAGTGGGTTTCAATTTACAATAATTATTCGACTTCTGTATTTATAGATACGGGCATTAATGACATTGAAAAATACGTCTTGTTAAGTTTGATCCAGGATCTAGAGAAGACCCCATATAGCTTTAATAAGAACAACGTGCATCCTGATCAGACTGCGTATACACGCAGTCTGATCAAGATCCACGTTGTTCAAATGCGGTTTCTGAATAACATGTACTAACTACAAGATACAAGATACTTCTACAAGCTCCGACAAACAGGATGCCAAAGATGTTTTAGAAATAGTCTAGCAAAGACGGCAATCAAATTACAGTCGACACTCGTTATGTCGACATCGGATAAGTCGAATTTTCGCTTAAGTCGAAGTTCAAATCTGGTCCCGTCCTCATATATTGACATAATTTTTTTCAAAACAAAATAATTTCGAACTGAATATAGCCATTGAAATATAGTAGGAAAAGGATAGAAATTGCTCGACACGAGCAATTTCTTTCCTTTTCCTACTATATTTCAATAATATTCGTACTTGATAAGTTTCAAAAACGGTCAAATATCAAATATCTCGAAGCCGAACAAAATCGGATGAGTCGAGCTCCGGATATGTCGAGGTATTTTGACGGCCCCCTCCGACTTCGACACAAGGAGTATCGACTGTAAATGGTAGTAGGTCAATCCTTCGTAGAATGTGATATTCGCGGACAGTGTGGAACATCAAGGGCGGATCCAGGATTTTTTTCCAGAGGGAGGGGGGGGGAGGTCCAAGCCCTCCATGATTTTTCCATGGGGATCAAAGCCCAAATGATGCCTTTAAATGTGTCAAATATGTAGCGTTATACTTATAGTCAAATTTGATTTTCGGCCCCCGACCCCCTCTAGATCCGCCTATGAACATTTTGCTCTGAGGCTAAGGCTGTAGGTCTCAACCACGGACACACCTTTTTTATGAAAGCAAGTGAATCCGCTTTCCCGATGAACCGATAGCATTAAACTATTTTCTTTCATCTCAAAAGATAATTTTCTTTTTGACCCCTGCAAAGTTAATTTAGCGCTTGACATGGTATTCTTTACAAATAGCACGAATTTATCCTGTAATACGAAGTTAAGACATGAGCGTAACAGCGATTAACCTTTTTTCAAAATTGCAATATTTCAGTTCAGGTCCCTTGTCAGCACCATCTCTAACTAACCAACAGCCTAAAGCAATGGGATCGTGTTTTACAAAGTTAAAGTTTCAGATTGTTTTTATTGTATTATAAGACAACCGTCAATAAAGCATGCATGTACATGTTACAACTATCTAAATCTAATTTGCTCCGTTGATGATGGTTTAGACAAACAAAGAAAGAAAATATGAATTGTATCTGACCGAGATACGAAACGTACCAATCACAGTCATGACTTTGTATTCACAAGTTTGGAGAAAAGCGAAAATGTTATTTATTTCTAATCTATTGCTTTCTTTTCTCATAAAATATCCTTCGCCAATAGTCTTCGTTACCTTATTTCCAGTCTTGACGTTTCTTTTCAAGATTAAATATCGACACACAGATGCACATCCGCTCAAAGTTAGGCTATTCTACTACGATGTAACCCTCGCCCCGTTTGTTTTGGAAAGATAAAAATTCTTTCTCAAACAAGTCTTACCGGGGTATCTTACCGCAGTGAGGGTCCATGTTGAAAACATGATAATTACAATAGACCCGTAAAATTACAAATGAGCCAGGATCTGGAAAAACGTCCCTTAAGGCTTTTGAGCCCAACATAGATCCAGATCAGTCTGTGCATACGCACAGTCTGATCAGGATCCATGTTGTTCTCTAATAGCTTCTTCGTAACCTGTAGTAATTTAAAGAGAGCAGCACGGATGTACATTTGACTGTATTTGACAACAGGCTGATCTTGAAACTCAATTTTTAAAAATGCTATAAGGGGCGTTTTTCCAGATCCCGGTTCAAATACAATCGACGCAGGGGTTGGGCCATGGAATGTACATGTAATGTATAAGCCGGGTATTTAATGTACAGCCATGAAATTGGTGTTCACTGTCAGAGAAATGATAAACAAATCTGTGCATGGGTCGTCACATGGGGTGTGAGGTTGTTGATACCTGTTTTATAAAGCATAATTACTTTTTAAAAGGGCGAATTATAAGTGTACGTGTATAATTGTTTACACATACAACAAAGAAATTTTGAAGAAAATGATTTTCAAAGCCCAATATCAACATTTTAAAGCTGTTGACTATCAGCATCAGCATCAGTGAACAAGATCAGCATGACATTACTCATCCGCCATTTTGTGGATAAGTGGATATGATTTTATTAAAGTAGTCTACCCCTAATCAGATTCGCGCAACATCGGAATTATTCGGGTGCGAGCGTAAACATTCGGCGGTGGAACTTCCTCCGCCGAATTTTTACGACCGCGCCCAAATAGGTTCGGATACAAAACGACGACGCTCGAAAAAAACGATGTTTTATGAATCTCAAAATGCCCTCATTAAGGGTATTCTACCTTAAATTGCATTATTGAAAGCGACGGAAACCCTCGCTCACACACAACTCTGTGTTCACACCACGTCCAAAACCATGTTGCATATGACCGGGGGCCTTAAAACATTACAGAAACTGACTTTATCCCGCAATATCTGCTTATTTCAACAAGGCTTAAGTTGTATGTTTTTCGAAAGTCTTGTTAGAATTAGAATGTGGAACAAAATTAGAACAAGCACAGACGGGGAAAATAGAGGACTTATGCCGTCTTTATAATTTACTATAATTTTCCTGGAATAACCGCGACTATATAAAATCACAAGGCCGTGTGTGGCTAGTCATAAATCATAAGTTAAAGATAAAGACCAAGTCTGATATTCCTCTTATAACTTCATAATGAATAACCGTTTCTATATCAAACCTATGGGTACCAAAAGCAGCCTTTGTGATTTAAAATGTCTACTCTAGAAATAACCGCGTCTATAAAAGATTACAAGAGTGCGTGTGGCTGGTCATTAATTAATACATAAATTATAGATACCATATTGATACTATAGATAAGCTTTCTTGGAAGAATCACGGACTTTTTAAAACTGTTTACTATGATTAGATATTGCCTTTATAAACCGTATTTCAGTATCTATTTCTTTGATGCGACGCACTATATTGGTTCATCGTCTTTGATTTAGTGAGGAATATTTGTATTTGAAGAAGTGCAAACATCACTAGCAAAACCGTGGGCTACATCTTTGACAATCAACAACCTTCAGCAAGGTGTATAATCACGTGACTCAGAATTTCCGATAATCTTCAATATCTTTTTTAATACTTAACCAACTTGAATTCGGTTTGAAGCAGAGAAGGTGGGAAAATGCCAGGAATAAGCTGGACGTGTTGGATTTTTGAAAAAAAAAAAACAACTGATAAAAAAGTTATTGAAGATAAACCAAAATTTTGGGTTATCTTCAATAACTGTCTTATCAGTTGATTTTTCAAAAATCAGCCACATCCATCTAATGCGTGACGTCTGTCCACATTCTCTGCTTCGAACCGAATTCAAATCGGTCATATATCAACAAAATTATTGAAGATTTTCTGAAAATATTGTATCACGTGATTATCCATCGTGTTCAGTATCATTTATAGTAAATAGACCGAATCCAAGGCAATGCTTCATGGAGTTCGCTTATTGTACATGCGAATGCCTTTCGCACTTTATTTTAATATGATTATGTAAAAAAATACTCAGTTTTTGCTCTTTTGTTATCTACTAAGTTTTTGTTCTTTTGTGTTTATGCTCTTTTGTTGTCTTTTCATTCATGAACCGGAATGTTGTTTACTAGTAATAAAGTTTCTAGTTTCGATTGGCGCTTTTGCTATCTTTATCGTTCGGATATCCTCGGATAATGTCGATCAAAGATCGAATCATCGACTCGGAAGTGTGTGTATGAAGAAATCTTATAAAAAATCCGATTTCTTAGCCGGAAGTAGCTACGCTTCATAAAGTAGTTTTCGTGGTCAACCAAATGCACAACCATGGCAACTTGCAGGACTTGCAGGTTGTAATCATTCTAAAAAGAGAGGACACTGGAATTGCAAACATTGTATTTTAGTATCATTGTCGCGTCATTGTTGACATTAGTCACAGACGAACGTTTTGAATTGCTGTTCTTTTCTATTCTATTCATAGTCAGAAAGTAGTTCTATGAGATGCGTCCAAGGTATGATTCGATAGAATTGTCCTTGGTGATCCAATTGCTATCTTTATGTGAAATGGTGACATCAACACAACATTTTGGACCAATTTCGATGACTCTCTTTCATATGACCAAATATTTATTTATGCTTTCCTCATTATGATATGAACCGAATTATCTCTTAATCCTTTCCCAAAGAAATTTCAGCGAAATAGCACAGAAACCCTTGAATGGAAAGAAGAAAATGCTTATTATTATCATCATCATTTACTTCTTTTCATTCAATATTTTCTAAATCTGTTTCTAGATTTCCAATAGGATTGTCAAAACGCGTAACTGTTTGGGAAATGAGTTGAAATTCTCCACATTCAACAGTATTTTATTGCATCAGTAGATGAAATCTTATCTTTTACTTCTTAACAAGTGTAATTAAAACGTTATTAATACCGTTTGATTACTGGTCATTAAGTTTAAACATCTCATTTTTATCCCTCCTATCTATTTCTTTTTTCAAAATTGAGACACACCTTAAATCGTGTAATAAAACACAATCTTAGCCTCTTTCCACTGAGTTTTTACACGCCTCAAGTAACCATCGGTTCTAAAGGATGTTTCTGAATGTCATGAAAAGGTCAACAAAGTATATACTAAAAGACAACAATGTCAGTCTAAATGTACCGATAGAAAATTGTAAATTGGAATGCACATGATGCAGGATTTTCGTTTATTCAATTGTTTTCCAAAGTAATGCGTAACACTGTTTGGAATCAGGACTTAAGACAGTTTCGATGGTACAAGTACTAAAATCTTTTAATTTGGGACAAAGGTTGTAAAAATCGTGATTGTACGGTCAAAAGTGAAATAAAATCTATGGGAAACTGTAGCGTTTACGTCAAAGCAGCTAAAATATTATGATTCCGTAATCTAATACAGTAATTAAAACGAGAACCGATATGAATGTTGTATTTAGTTTTAATGCAGGCATGATAAGTAATATTACTATAGAAATGAACTCAAAGAACATACTGATAATACACATAAAATTCCAGAAATTACGTCAGATATACACAGGGATGGTTATCTAAAAAGATTAGGTAGGATAAAGTAAAATTGTGCTGAAACCAATTCAAAACTTTCTGAAAAAAAAAAAAAAAAAAAAAAAAAGAAAAAACCAACAACAAAAACACTGACTCTTAATTTATTAGGTCTACCAAACAAGACCTGGTTTTGACGTCTCTAATAGAAAAGGCTTGGGAAAATATTGAAACAAAAGAAGAAACTGCTGATAACTGCTGATAACCATCAGTTTCTCCTTTTGTCTCAATATTTTCTGTGCCATGTTGTACACAAATTCTATCTTAAACAAGACTCATTTGACGTCTGCAGCAGCTTCTGAAATGGAACTTTTGAAATTTTACCGTTTGGGAAAGGGTTAAAACGGTAACCGATGTGAATCTTGTATTAGGAATAACACAATAAATTATATCACTATAGATACGAACCCAAATAACATACTCATGATTAACATAAAATACTAGAAATGAAGTATGATATACAGCGATATTTATCTATCAAGATTAGCGAGGATAAAGGAAACCCTTTCAAAACTATGGAAAAGGTGGTAATTCTGTACTCTTGGGTAGTATTTACAAACTATATAATTCCAACTATATATTTGAAGTAAAGCTTAACATAACTACAAATCCGATTGGCCAAAACATATGTCTTATCAAAACAGATTTAAGAAACGCTATACTAGTAAATACGGTCTTTCATGTCCTTGTATGATTTCTAATATGTCGTTTGTAAAGGGGCCTTGTAGGAATTCTGTACGCCAGAAAGTAAAAATATATGATGATATTCCACAAGGGTTAATCTTGTCTGGTATTACAAAAGGAATCGCATATAGAAGTTGTTTCCGACGACCTCAACAAGACATTAAAAACAGTGTAGAAGATTAAAAAAATCTTGTTTAATTTGCTGTTGCGAGGATGTCTGACGTGCCTTTCGAAGATTTAGATGAATATTATATATGTACGTAAACCGGTAAAACGATACTTGGTTGTTTGCCCTTAGATAGTTTTGGACACGACATGTCACATTTCGTCGGTGGGGAGTCAAAACCTCGTAACTCCAGCTTATTCAAGCTGTAGTTACGAGGTTTTGACTCCCACTAACGTTTTGTCAGTATGTCACGACGATAGTAACAGAAACCGACATGAGTGTTTCAAGAAAACTTGTAATACACTAGGATTGGATTGCGCATGAAAAGTAAATTCATGTAACAATAATCCGAGTTTTCTCTGGTGTAATTCCCTCTTTGATATGTACGTTGATGTCGCCCCGTAAATGAGCGACATCAACGTATCAAAGAGCGAATTTCATCAGAGAAACACGGATTAGTAACAGTTCAATTTGACACATTTTGATGTCCGTCATGAGGTTTCAGCGAATATGGACACCATACTGCTGCAGTAACGAAGTTGTTTTTGAAGAAAAGTGACAATTTGCATTCTCAATGATATAGCACCAACCCGTGCATATCTCTTCAGGAAAAGGTGCAACACATACCATCTTTGATTCTAAACAGTGTATCGGTGTTTTCCATATTAGGCACGTGTGTACGACCATCGTGCTTAGAAAACATTACGTTAGGTTCAAGTCTTACTTCAAAGAACAAATGCACCATATTTCGTGCGCTCCGACATATCATCGTTTTCCAACAAAAACCTCGTAACTGCAGCTTGTTTTAATCTGCAGTTACGAGGTTTTTGTTGAAAAGTACGGAAATTAAGTGAAGTGCTAAAAAATCTCAACTTTAGGATACGTTTAGATCTATTGTTGACTGAATTATTGTTTATCTCCCTTTTCAGCCTCCGGTTCCACCCGAACCTTGGGGTAACGAGATCCTTGACGCCCTCGAACTACCGCCCGCCTGCCCACAACCCACAGAGGGCGTAGCCTATATAGAGTTTCACGTGCCGGGCTTCAACACCACGAGGGAGGACTGTCTTTATCTCAATGTATATGTACCAAGGGTAGGTAACTCCTCAGTTCGTCGCTTTTCAACAAAAAATTCGTAACTGCAGCTTGTTTTAACCTGCAGATACGAGGTTATGTTGAAAAGAAGCAAAAAGATGACCAACCTTTGTCCAAATCATGCCTTCGATATTTTCTATGCTATTCTTTCAATAATTTTGGACAACTTTAATTAAGACATCTTTAACGGTTTTGTAGGACATGGGTGATTAATTAAATGACCAACAAGGTTCATTAATTCACCAAGATACTGCGATTCGAGTTTTGTGTCTATTTTAACCTTTGATTTACGATAACTTACGATTACACGAGCACATGCATGATGGTCATCCTATATGTCATACGTATGTCGTATCTTTGAAAGTTAATTCGGAAAATTGCGTATAATGGCATCGCTTGGTTGTCTCAGATTAAGTCTGATTTAATTTCGGGTTGTATATGATAGATATATTTCTGATCTACAATTCACACTTGCAAAAATGTTTTTGATTTCTGGGACAATTGTTTAGGCCAGACCACCTTTTCAATTGTTTATTAGATTATTACACATGCTTTTCCTATGACGTAAATAGCAAATATACTTTTAAATACAAACGCCAACGCGTGAAAGTGAATTACTTTTAGCATTCCACCAGATTTTAACTTCATTCAAATGGACATAATGTTAATTTAGGCGGACGCCATATTCTAACCTTCAATGTGTGTGTCCCATTATGACGTAATTCACAAGGTCACTGGTATGGCAACCCGAAAGGAAGTCTGAGATAGCAGTAATGTAAACCTTACACAATGCGGTAGTTCTGTAAATAGGGTTATCTCTTATTTGTTGGTGGCTTGTTGATTGTTGATAGTTTTATATATACTCAGTTCCAAACGAAAGTGTGCACTTTTAAATTTTGAATATCTCGAAAAGTATACCGTCTACCGTCAGGGAATTTTGTACGACACATCTCAAGACTATTGACAAACGATGTACCGATGAAGAAATCACATAGCACGCACGAATTTTAGGCTTGGTTTCGACTTTGCATTTATAGTGTTTCACGTATGTCTCACGCGCTGGCTTCGTTATTGATCTGCAATCACGCTCACTGCAATTCTTTTGGCATACCATAGCATAAAATCACATTTTCATTACATTCGTACATAGTGCATTAGCGTGAAACGAATTACAATTAACGTCGGTGAACAAGACCGAACCTGGTGAAAACAAAAGTCCTCAACAAATTTGAATTTGTACGGTATTTATGTTCTAATAGCACATATCCATTTGTATGGCATCTTAAAGGCATAGAAATTTGTCGTAGAACGTTGTTGCACCGTCCGACGACAATTTACTAGACTACTAAAGCAGCAGTTACCAACGTTGACGCATACGTAACGTCTACAGGAAAGTTAAAACTTTAATGTGGAAATGGCTTTGAAGACTTAGTCAAACCCTACAACGGCATATAAGCGTGTATCTCTTTCCACAGAAGAAGCTGTAAGCAGTGCAAATCTCAACACCATCAACACCATAATTATCTAGCTGCGTGTATGCAGTATGAGCAATTATATCCTATTCTAATTTGGTTTAAGATCTAATCTGAAGTATGCTATCACTTTTACTCCCTAAATTGCCATACAACTTGTGAAAATTAAGGTAAAAGCAAAAAGCGAAAGTGCACACTTTCTTTTGGAACTGAGTATACAGTCAATCTTGTATTAAGAGACCACCCTTGGGGAATTCCAAAAACGGTCGCTTAACAAAACGGTCTCTGAATACAATGTCTAACTTTTCATGCGAGTTCTTCCTTGCACACAATGTTTATCCAACATTTCTACTTCTGGAAAAGAGGGCTATTAAATAACGACCAACGGTATGAAATATCAATTTATTGTTAAGTTAAAGGAAATATATATCTCTGATTTAGGGAAGAATCGTTGATTTAGTCAACTTGTGAAAAGAAATGAAAGAATTAATGACATACAAGATATTATTTCACCATCCCTGGGTGATTAATTTCAGTTTCATTTTCCCGATTTTTGGTAAACATTACAGTTATTTCTCTTTGTTTATTTATTTCAAAGGTGACTTGATTTATTTTGTTCTTAAATTTAATCGAACAAAAAATATTTTCACTTTAGATCTTCCTTTTTATATGGTTAAATAACGCATACTCGATAGGCCAGACTTTATTATTACCGATAAGACATGATCTCCCCGTGTTTTGCCTTCCAATATTATTATTAAATTCTGATCAAAGTATAAACAGATTATATGGGGAACATTATTCCAAATCAATTACTGTAATCCAGAATGCATAACAAACAAAACGCAATCTGTCATTTCATTAAACAGTTTTGATTGACTTCACAGGTGACTAAATTGCTGTTAATTAGGGCAATTTCACAGCTTTCATATCGATTACATACATTTGACACCTTTCCTAAATGATCAGTAATGTGGGACGGTCGCTTAAAATAACATTCCATTGTTTGAGGGCCCCAAAAATGCCGGTCGCTGGTCGCGTTAGGGGAAAAACGCTTAATGCAACAATTTAAAGAAGGAATTTCATCGGGAGGACCTGAGAGTGGTCACTTCAAACAAAAAGTCGCTTAATGCACGTGGTCGCATGAGCAAGATTGACTGTATTTCCATACCACCCCAAAATTTATCTAATCTGTTTTCATCTTCTTGGCTGGTCTGTATTGTTTTGTCCATTCTATTTCTTTAGAGATACCAAGCAGTTTGGTCACCGCAACACCTACTCTCCAAAGCCGAGGTCTATTGATTAACCATCAAGTATGACCTCTGCCGTTTTTGATACGCCAACAGCCTATTTGGTCGTCATAATCTAATTATAGCACATGATTTGAATTATCAAATCAAAACCATTCAGTTTTATCTTGCATGATCATTACGTATTCATTACGTCGCTTCTATTTTTGGCTGAAGCCGGTAACATTTGAATTATCGAATCAAAATCATTCAATTTTATCTTGTTTGATTACGTATACATTACGTCGCTTCTATTTTGGGCTGAAGCCGGTAATTTGAAGCGTCAGCCAATGAAAGCTTGTATCAGATTTTTAAATTGTTTTGTTGTGTATAGCCAACGATTGGATACCGAAATCCCGCCAAGGCCCCGAGATTAGACGTGAAATGACCCCGCGGGAACAGAGCACCATTCTATCATAATGGAATGAAGAGAGAATGTGCTCTGTTCTTAAGAGAGTACGCAACACCTAGACAGAGCATCAAACAGGGATTCGTCTTTAAAAGAATGTGCATTTACTTCTCTATGTGTTTAAGCCCCCTTTTTAATTTCTTACAATTTTCTTTTTTTCTTTTTCTTTCTTTTTTGTCTACGAGGAGTTAAGATTTGGCTGGGTAAGGATCGAGGTTGGATCACTTTTAGTGGTATCTCTTTGTAGAATGTAATAAATACAAGTATACACTTGCAGATCAGGGTCTTTAGGCATACAAGACATGGTCGTTTTTTTCTGTGCCATAATTATCAAATACAACTATAGTATTTGTATTATGCCAAATTGCAGTATGAATCAACACACAAATATCAATCTTAGAGCAACAATACCGCTAATTCTTGATGCCCCTCGTACATCTATGAATCTTAAAAAGAGGAAGTAGATCTACAATAATTTCTCACGTTCTATGTTCATCACATAAGCCGTATGTTGTCTGTCAGTCTTTATTGGATTGATTTCAAACTTCTTTCATATCTATATTATTTAATAAAGATGGCTTGATATTTCACATATTTCAGATGCACCAAGTCTGGTTCGAATTATATCTTTAAATTATTTATAACCTTTCCCAAATGGTGAAAGTTTAGGGTGGTCAAATTTGAAAACCGCTGCAAATGCCAATATGGATGTTGAAAAAGAAAGAATGTGTGCACAACATGGCACAGAAAATATTGTGAGAAAAGGAGACACTGCTGGTTATCAGCAGTTTCTTCTTTTGTCACAATTTGTTTTCCCAAGGCATTTCTATTAGGGACGTCAAAACCAGGTCTTGTTTGGGAAAGGGTTAAAATGTCGTTAGCATAAATTGAACGTTTCGATATATGCTATCATCCAAAATATTAATTCAAACAACAATGTTTCCTCGGCAATAGTGTTTACAATTACGACATTGCTTTGAGTCGTTGTAGACTTATATAATTTTGAAAAGCAGTGAAGCACTTATCACAGAGCTAATAACATCTGTCTTTGATATTTCTAGTAGTATCATGATCATTATTTATTGCGCCATAAGTAGATTCCAGCTTTCTAGATACACCAAATATATACCATAACTTTAGACACCCTGGTGGGTGTTGAGATGATTAATTAAGTATGGTATTTATCAACCAGGGTGGCTCTTGAGACATACGTTCTCACAGAACTATGTATTAGATAGAGGCTGTATAGTAGATTCTACGCGATATAAACGTTCAAAAGGCGCAGCCTTTGAACGTTTATGTCGCGTAGAATCTACTATACAGACTCTATCTGACTTAGTGTTCGCCAACCAATGAAAACATACGCTTCTACTGTCATTCTTCAAACCACGTCTCCGACCGGAGCTACTATCGAGCGGATTTCACTGGAATTACATCATTTCCCAAAAAGTTACATCATTTTCCCAAAAATTATGACATTTTTCATAACTGCACAGGACACGGGGGCGTGGCTATGTATATCCGTGATATAAACTGACTGGCAGTGCGTTTATGTGAAATATAGCGCCGAAATTTTCAAATATACTGCAATTTCATTGGTCCAAAAACTAGGACGAACACTAATTTCTGAAATGCGTCAAAAAATTCCCGCCATGGTTATGTCCTTCTGTTGAAAATACTACTGCCAAGAATTTCTATGTATCTGAATGGTCACAGATAATATAAAACATACTTTAGTTGTATTTATGGTTCATTATTCATTTGTAAAGTAAAATCTGGCTTGAATGTTTGTAGAGAAAAAAAATTAGACAACATCGAAAAAAGGAAGGAAATAATGATTATCAGCATTTATCTTTTGTCTCATTTTTTCTGTACTGAATTTTAGGCAAATCTAGTTTTATTGCCATTTATTTTATTTTCAAAAAATTGGAGTAGTAGTAGTAAAGGACTAAACGAAAAGTAAAACTCTACCAGAGCACTACTTCGATATAAGTCGACCGAAAAGCAAATGCGTAGGTTGGTGTAATAAAACAATATAAGTTACTATCTTTTATTAGATAATTTTCAATCTTTGTTTAAAAATACCAGAAAAATATTATAAAAAGGCGGTATGGGTTTTAATCTGCAATTCAGTTTTCAGGCTGTACCACATACACTCGCGTGCATTATTCAGTGGAACGCATGCGTGAAATATCCAATCATCGCTTTACTCTCTACAAAATATGCTTATCAGCTCATTGCTTTTGAAGTCCAGGAAATGGTTTACATTAATTCTTGATTATTGAGAGAAGATCGTTTCTACGTAATTCTGACACAAAACGGGAGGTCTCTCTTTTTAAAACCCTTACCCAAACAGCAAAAACAATCGGTTGCTCCAATTTGCAAGCTTCTGCAGACTACATCCGATATAAACGATGATATGATTGATAAACTATGTAGCATGGAAAATATTGAGGCAATTTCTGCTTTTTCTGTTTTCCCATGCCTTTATCATTTAGGGTCTTGTTTGGGAGGGGGTAACTACCTCACCCAAACGACACAATTTAGTATTGTCTCCTTTATGTGGTCCCATGGTATTAAACAATATCTAAAATAAAACGATATTTGGTATATTATAGAACAATATATATTGAAACAATTGGCGAACTGTTTTTTTTTTTCAATTTTCTCTTGATGGGGTTTGACGTTATGAAGCCGTCACACTATGGCGTTAATGTTATAAATTGCTATCAAAGCAGACAGGAAACGGCTAAAAGCTTCGACTTCAACCAGGCTGCTTAGTTCACCGACTGGTATTGACTTCTGGTAAATGCATTCAAATTATTCGAAATCACACAACACGTTTTATGAAATTATTATATAGATACATTGACCCTTTGTCTCAATATATCCGAATAATAAATTTGGCCAGAAAAGGGATGGACACCACTTGTGTCCATCCCTTTTCTGACCGAATTTATCTCAGACCTTTACCAAGTATGTTTTTCACTTCAAGTAAAACTCCACATGATCAACTATACGTGGCAATCGTCCAGTAATGACTTTGACATTTTCAACTCCTCGCAATACGGCGGAAATTTCAAACGCCTGCGCGCTGGCACCTCTGAGAAATAATGCGCAAACTATCTGACCGGAAGTGCTTCTCACAGACCTTGATGATGATCACTTCCGCCCATTACCAGACGACAAACACGCGGACTGGTCGAAATTGAAAGCTGTGAGAGATGTCGTCTTTAATCTGATTCTATCAATATATGATTTGTCTAACAGGTCCGGAAGCATAATGGAAAAAGAAGCAAACGTTGAAGAAAAGTATTTGCGATGAAGTTTAGACAGAAATGAAAAAAATCATTACATCTTAACTGCTGTATACATCTATTCGTTTAATTTTAACACAAAAATAACTATTTCTCGAAAACGGCGCAATGCTTTGGATTGAAATTTTCAGAATGTTCATGAAAATATAGCTCTTTAAAGTGACATTTCACAATTATTTTAACATAAACTTTACTTTTCTTGTATCTAAAAGAGCATCTTTTCTTATGGAAATTCTGAAAATTTCAAGTCAAAATATTGAACCGTTTACGAGAAATATATATTTTTGTGCTAAAATTAGACAAATTGTTGTGGACAACAGTTCAGATTTATATAGAATTTGTCATTTCTGTCTCAACTTTAAATGCGCATTTTCCGCTTATAAATAGCAACTTCAAAAAACTGATATCCTGCGCATTAGAATAAACAATCTTTGCATCAAGACATACTTTTAAGAAATGAAATAAATGTGAAATGTCACTTTAAGATAAAAATAAAAGTAAAAATTACGAAAAAAAACATCTGTGAAATGTCACTTAAAAATATTAGACATTGTTCGGCAAAGATAGTAACTCTCTTACGTGACACTGGTCATATTTTAACCCTCCCACGATTTCGGCCACCATTACATTCAATTAGCCTAAACAAATGGGATTCTATGTCTATTTATGACCATTTGATGAAATTGCATATGACGCATTGACTGCTTTTGACACTACCGATTCTGGCAACCGGGCAAAATGGACATATTAAGCTATCGCTCATTATATGTAGGATTGCTGCCATATATGTCTCCGATACTTTGAATTATACGATTAACGTTTACCTAACCGTCATAATTTTCGATCTTTATGCATTCAACGCTGAAAGCATTCGATAAGTATGAAACGTCATTGCACCGTAAGTCAGATTTAGCATTACTGGAAAAACTGGGAAATATTGAATGCTTGACCTTCGATGGGCATGCATTTGACTAATCCAAGTTTTCTCTGATGAAATTCGCTCTTTGATAATTATGTTGATGTCGCTCATTTACGTAAATAAGCGACATCAACATATCAAAGAGCGAATTTCATCAGAGAAAACTCGGATTAGCATTTGACAAACATATCATACTATAATTTGAGCAACGTTTGTCTGTTTGTCTGTTTGTCTGTTTGTTCCCCTACTCCTCCCAGGTCCTTGGGCCGATCGTCACCAAACTTGGAGGGAAGGTGGAGGGCGGCCCCGGATATTAGCTTGAGGGGTTCATTTTTTGAAAGGTCAAGGTCATCGAGGTCAAAGGTCAAATTTATCGTTTTAACGGGTTACGGGACGGGATTGCTTAGTTACGGGACGGGATTGCTTACGGGTTACGGGACGGGATTAGGTGGAGTGCAGCCCCGGATAGGTCAAGGTCATCCAGGTCAAAGGTCAGCCCCGGATAGGTCAAGGTCATCGAGGTCAAAGGTCAAATTTCGAGACGGGTAAAATTGCTAGTTCTAGAAATTTAACTGGCGGGAGTAAAATACCTTAAAAGAAATCCGCCATGGCAAGCGATCGAAGCAGGAACTGCATATTTCGTGTCCGTTTGGACGCAGTTACTAAATAAATGTGGTCTCCTAGATCTCTAGCACTAAAATCGACCCAGAAATCTTCTCTTTTTTCTTGATCTTTTAGCAAACCTTTCTCTTATAACGACGCCGAAAGTTTATTAGTATATCATTAAATCTATGGACTCTATTTGCACTTTGTTATTTTTAAGGGGTGGATATGGGGTTCTAGTAAGTTGGTCCCTGGGTACTTTTCAACGAAAACCTCGTAACTGCAGCTTGTTTTAAGCTGCAGTTACGAGGTTTTTGTTGAAACGTTGTGATATATGGCGAGAACAAAAAAGGGTAACCGTGTGCCGATTCACGTGACAAAACCTAATGGAATCAAACACTTTGGACGTGAAGGCGGGGGTGGAAATAAAAATGTCTCACAGTTGATATGACCGGAACATGGATAATTCACCATTTAGACCTTTCTCCAAACATTTCCTGGTTTCGGTGTCAATAGGAAGACAGAGAGGGCGTATTTAAACAAAAGGGGAAACATTTTTCTCTTCTATTAATATTTTCATTCCGTTTCTCATAGGGACGCCAGAATAAAGTCTTGTTTGAGAACAGGCCAATGGAACTTAGGCAGAAGATTGTTTTCCAAAAACTAAAACCGTTTTTTGGGGCAATACTAGAACCATTGAACCGTTTCTCCAAAACAGCATGTTATGCCAGGCAAAATAAATCAAAGCGCTGAAAGCGCTGAAGGCCTTGAATAATTTGAACACATGCAGATCATTTATATAGACTAAGAAATGACATGGACAGAGCACTGAACCCTGAGAGACGCCTAAGAGAACGGGTATAGTAGTTGATGAGTGATCATCAATACCTACTCTTTGAGAACGATCCTTTTAGAAGGATTATATCCATCTTGAGATCAGTGGAAGGACACCCAGCTTACTAGTATTCAATTTGGATATTTAATTGTTGTGATAAACCTTCTTCTTCTTCCGGTTTAGGTCAGGGTTTTTCATAGAATGTATATTTGACCTACGATGGGATGAGACAATCACCTCTTCCATTGGTTATGTACAGCTAAAGGTATATACAGTACAGTTAAAACTATGTACACCTATCAACCGGTTACTTGCTACTGGGTAGGGCCGCAGCATGCTGTGGTAGGGCGACCCTGAGCCCCTGAGCGTAGTAGCATCTGAGACGGCTATAGGAAGGTGGTTCCAAATCAAATGCCTTACTAAAATCCATTTCAAGTTTATATCCGCTTGTTGACCATTTTCAAGATTGTCGTGTGCTTCTTGGGTAAGGCTAATCGATTGAGATTCACAGGTATGTTTTGCTCTGAAGCCATGCTGGTACTGGCTAAGTAGATTATTCTTATCAAAGTGGCCCATGATGTTTGTTATCAGGATGCGCGCCATAATTGTTGATGCTATGCAGATTAAAGAGATTGGCCTATAGTTGCTGGCTTTATACTTTGGACATTTTTTTTATAGACGGGTGCTACTGCTTTACTTCTCTAATCTTTGGGGACAATACCTGTTTCTAGAGAAAGATTGGAGATGACCTTGACAATAGATCAACTGTATATCTTGTAATTTTTCTTTACATCTCTGGTAAAATATGTTTTTGGAAAACAATGCGGCAAAATTAGAAAATGTACGTTCTACTCTGTATTTTTTTGCTATATTGAGCACAATTTCCAAATTTATTAATGCCCATTATGTCGTCTGCATTAGCTTTGGAATTTGACAAGTCAAAAGTTTTTACATTTTGGAATGGGTGAGATAATGGTAAATTCCATATCTCATATCTTGTTCAAACAATCTAGATGAAGTAATGGATTGGATAACGATTTATTAAATGAAGTTAAATCATTGCCGACAAATTGTGATGTTATTTCTACATATCTTCACAATATATCATTTAGAACCTTATTAAATCATGAATCTGCCTATTAAAACATAACTATCTAACACATACAAATACATAGATATATTTAACACAGTTTTAAGACAGATTAAAGAATAACAAATCGTTACTGTTACCTACGGTTTTGGAAAACCAAATATTTCAAGTGTGTATCGGTAATTACTGACGCGTTCCGTGTGTTCCGGTAATTACTATGCGTTCCATGGTGTTCCGGTATTTCTATGGACCCAATAGTTCTTTCGCGGGGAAAAAACGAACATTTACGGAAAATTTTGCAATGAACGAGTTTCTTTAAATATTAATTAGCATAGAAAGAGATTACATTATGCCGCAATACGTTGAGTGTTTTAAAAATGCATTTGGTTGAATGACAAATTGCCATAAGCATTACAAAGCAAAACCCCAGTGCTTAGAGCTATACATTTCCGTAATTGATCTTACGGGAAGATTCATCGTCTTCAGTCGATCTACGCGTATTAATATACAAGCGCGGAATCAGGGACTTTTCCCAGGGGGGGAGGGTCAACCCATGCGCAGATCGAGACGGGGATAAAAAAATCTTGAAAATCATTTCATCGCCGCTTGTCATGGACTAATTTGGAGGCTTTATGACCCCGGCCCCCCTCTGAAATGACCAATTAAAATTTAATACCATATAATCATTTTGATAACCCCTTTTTTCGCTAAATTCTAGAGGGGGTCAGGACCTCCAGACCCCACCACTGGATCCGCGCATAATATATGTTGCAATCGATTTCTTGATTGTAAATATTTTACGATTTTAAATGCCTTTATATTGCGTTTTTATTCACCTGAAAGGGTGTGGCTAAGCCAAAAGGTTATTCGACGAGTTTACTTTTCGATACCTTGGTTAACATAAGGGAAAAACGTGCGGCACGAGCATGAAAACATTTTGAAATTGAAAGACTGTGCGATTGTAAAACGTGTTATTAATAAAACCTCGTAAATACAGCTTGATTCAAGCTGCAGTTACAATAATTCGCATTAACACCGACGATTTACCGCTAATTGAAAACGCTGTTTCTCCTCAATCTTCAATGTAATAACCGTTTACTAGGCTCCGCCCTTTCTCCCGAAAAAAATCAGAATATACTACTATCAACGTATGTATTTACTTCTTTTGTAATGTACATGTGTCGAAATTTACAAAATCTGCATAAAGTAGTATAGATCTAATCCAGTACCGATTTACTTTTCATCGCGCAAGAACACTATCTATCTGCGTTCAACGTTTTCACAAGATAAGGCCGACTAGTGATTCTGCACGCCCTGAGAAAAATGGCATGCTAAATTTGGCCTTCTTCAAGGCCAAAAAGATTTGCGGACGATAAAATTTGAATATATTATTCTATTTATGAAGTTTTAAGTTTTATCATGGAAATCAAAGAAAACAAAGGATGAAATACTGATGGTTAATATTTTCTTCTTTCTTACAATAATTTCCTAGATCTAAATATCCTTTGTACGGGACGTCACAATTATTTACTATTTGGGAAAGGATTAATCTGAATGACGAGGTCTGTTTCCAAGAATAGGATAGTAAAAATTGCACCAGACCTCGCTATCAATTAGGGAACAAAAAACCTGTACAAAATTAATTTACAATAATATTTACAAAATGATAGTACCGTCTAGGTGTCACGATAAAAAGTGGGTCTAGTTGCAGCCGAAATTATTGGAAGACATAGTTTCCATTGTTTGCATTAAGAAGTACTCTCCAAAGCCGAGGTCTATTGTTTATACCACCATATGACCTCTGTCGTTTTTGATACACCAACAGACTATATGGTCTTCATAATCTAATTATAGCACATCATCTAAATTATCGAATCAAAATCATTCAGTTTTATCTTGTATGATTACGTATACATTACGTCGCTTCTATTTTTGGCTGAAGCCGGCAATTTGAAGCGTCAGCCAATGAAAATTTGTATCAGTTTTTTTTTCAAATGTTTTGCTGTTTACAGCAAACGATTGGATACCGAAATCCTGCAAAGGCCCCGAGATTAGACGTGAAATGACCTCGTGGGAACATAGTATCATTTATCGTAATAGAATGAAGAGGTAATGTGCTATGTTTTACGAGAGTAGCTATTCAGATGCTACCCTGTCTTTTTAACAATAATTGCAAAACTATCCCTGGTGTTGGCGTTCTTGATCAAAAATGGTTATATTGAAACATTGAATACTCGAGATTTTTAAACCATTTCTTCCCTTTTTACAATTGCATTCAATGCTATAGCTACTCTAAGTACTACTTAATCGACTGAGGGCATCATGTACAGTCACAAGTCAAAAATCTTATTAAAAATAACCTGGGCCCCGTTTTACTAACGATCTTACGATCATGTTGTTGTGAAAACAGTGTAACAAGGCATCTGATTGCACGAAAAATCGGATTGGGCCAATCAGGTTTGTTGTTACAAGTAATTACGCAAAAAATAATCGTAAGTTCGTTAGTAAAACGGGCCCCTGAGTTTTGGCAAGCGCGGAGCTCGGAGAAATGGTAAAAGCATACCAGAGTAACAATCTCCAAAAGACGCATTGATAAACTTCGACGTTCACAATTAATTATCTATCTCTCAAATATCATACATTAATACGACTCCGATTTAAAAGCTGTCGTAGACGACAAATGGACGATAATGTTATTTTAGTTTGTATGATTAATGAAATAGAAAACAAATAGGCAAAAGGAGAAAATGCTGTCAACATTTCCTTCTTTTACCACAATACCCTGTCTATTATATAAGTCAGGAGTGCCATTGTTTAGAAACGGTAAAAGCAGAATTTACTCTCTCTCGAATATCTGACTTGTCACTTTTTTGTAATCTTTGAGAGAAAAACACTTTCTTTTCGTGGTAGCATTGTTACACGTCGTGGTTATCTTTATTATATAATGTAAACATCGTTAAGTACAAATAATGGGTGGGGAATGCCAGATACCTAACAAGCATTTAATGTCCTGTATTTTTGCTCATGAGCCATTTCAAGAATCCATCATTTGACTTCTGCTCAAATGAAAGTATATTCTGAAATAGATCTAGTTCTTAGACAAATCTTAGACAGAAAGACATTTATCTTGGTAGCAATATTAGGCTACTTGGTTAATTTTATAATCTTATGATTACAACTCATTAATACAGACAAAACTCTTTGTGCATTTTCGGGTGTCATCGGTAGCAACGGAAATTGACGAGGATATCTCTCGTTAATATCCGTTGTCATGGGCGACACCAAAAGGTGCACGAAGTGATTTGTATCTAATGATGAGTGAGTGTAGGATCAAAAAAGTATCACATACATTCCCAGCTTAAGGTAGTCTACCCCTAATGAGATTCGTGTTACGTCGGAATTATTCGGACGTCGTCGAAAACATTCAGCTGAATCCTTCCATCGCCGAATATTTACGACCGCAACCTAACAGGTTCGGATTCGTAACGACGCCACTCGAAAAGATCCGATGTTTTATGAATCTCAAAATGGCCACATTACGGGTATTCTACCATAAACAAGATTTGACCATTTGGTTGGATTTCTGATTTTTACCATAAAATCCACATAAATAAAAAAGATGGATCATAGACATTTAGATAATAATATTATACTGAATCTCAGAAATAACGCAACACTGACATTTTTCACTATATTTTTTTATTATGTTACTTTTTCAAACTATACAGCCACAAGCCGAACTGCTATCATTTTATTCGTTTCTGGTCAAAACATTGCTTCGCTACATTAAAATAACTAAGCGTGATGAACGCGCAAACGTGACTACTCTCTAATATGAAAGTAACAAAATCAGTGCTGCGTGAGACCACTTTGCAGAGCAACAGCCTGTGCTTCGTCGACGTGTGGAACTGGTCACATTTGGGATTCTGGCAGTTGACATGACTCCCCACTCTCCCTATATCACTTCGCACTTGAATCTGTGTACTTGTTTTGGGCTACAGTTGGGACCTTTGGCGCACCTCTTCCCGGGCAGTCCAGCAGTGTAACAGTTTGATGGAAACGTTCTCTAAGCCGGTCAATAGTCTTGTGATGAAATCCCAACATGTGTGCAATAGTGACGTCATCTTTACCTGCAACGTCCCAATAGCACGATCACGTTCGTTAGTGGAAAGTCTTGGCATTGTTTAAAGCATCAAAAACTGACGACCGATAAAATGTTTGGGCGTTTTCTTTCTCTTACCGACTACATGTACCATATAAACCGATAAGTGGGTTTGTGCAAGGGGTCAGTACTGCGACACGTGCAAAAAAGCTGTTTACCAAGTTTGGACGATTATCGTCACGGATGAAAGGGTTTTGTGCTTGAGAGTGTGTTGTGTGCATACCTAGGGTCCGGTGAATACAGAATAATACTGTGTCAATAAAATGAATGATTTTGTTGAAAAATATAAATCAAGAAAACGTAACTTGCGTTATTTCTGAGGTTCAGTATAGGTTTGTTCGTGTTGTTAAATAACATGGTACTTTAAATATATGGCACTGGTCATATGATGTGATGAATCGCTGCTGATGTGTACTGTCTGGTACGTATTCACAGATATAAGTTTATTTCCCAATGAAATTTCGATTTTTTATGTACCTTACTCACTGGTGGTGAACTAAAACAATTTTCGCTACAACAAGATATAGATGTTTTGCGTTTAAATGTGAGTTTACAGATTTTATATCTAATGACAATAAACTTGTTCTAAAAACAGACCGGGTTTACCGTTTTGTATTGTCAAACTGTCGGTGTTGTTATAAAATCTCGTAACTACGGCTTCGATAAAGCCGTAGTTACGATATTTTATAACAACACCGACGGAATACATTGATCGCGAAAAAACGTCCCTCACTTAGGCCGAGTTCACCAGCAGTGTTACTTTGTATACATTGAAAAATATTTAAGTCAAGGAAAAAATGATGATAACCAGCATTTCTCTCTTCAGCTTAAAATTGTTCATGCTATCAAAAAGAATTTTTCTGCTAAAGATGCGAATTGCTTTTTGTCGCCTACAACACGATCGAATTCTAACCGGTCCACAACTTATTAGTATCGTTCTTTGCGTGATTAAACGATCCATGAAATGTGTTGTGGATGAAAAGAAACATAAGGCATATCCACCTATAACAAGATTGAACAACATGATATGATGTCTGATTGTTACCAGAAATTCCATAAATCGTATAAGGAGTATATCATAGATATCTGAACAGATACTTGTCTCGTCAAATAGCATGATATTGTAGATACTATTATGATGAAGTGTTTTCGATTGGTAGGATTATTGTTAAAGGTCCGGTCACATACGATATCGCGGCCGTTCCGCGGCCGTATCACGGCTCGGCTAAAATAAACCACCCGTGGAATGGACGCTGTTGGACGCGATACAGCCGTGATACGGCCGTGCTATGGCAGTGGTATGGACGTGGTAGGACGCGGAATGAAATCGAAATTATTTTGGACGTGGTAAAAATTTTTGAACTGCACAAAAATGTTATCGCGGCCAAACCACGGCTGACAGACGCGATGAGGCAGTGGAACGGACGCGGAATGGCCGTGGAATGGCCGCGGAATGGACGCGGTAGGCAGTGCTCCGGCAGTGCTATGGACGCGGTAAGACGCGGAAGTTAAAATGCATTGAATATCGCTACAATCAGCTACTCTTGCATCTCTTTGCGGGCAAAGTCTTAACTGGAGGAACACGGGTGGTAAACAGAGAAACTAGCTCCAAAAAGAGTCAACGGTATTTCGTTGCCTCGTGACATCCGGCCTCTACCGAGGTAGTTGCATAGAGCGAAAATCTGTAAACAAAGGTAGGTCATGACCACATTGTTTCTACAATTATTTATTTTACAACGAGTTTTTGAAAAATCCGGCGATGCTGTAATATGAAGAAATGGTCGAAGTTTGTTATGCACGAGAATATACAGTGTTAGTAAGCAAAGTTTGAATACAATCGTTGAAAAACATTTCAAAATCGAAAGTAAAACCTTTTTTACTTTCGATTTTGAAATGTTTTTCAACGATTGTACTAAAACCCTGCTACTAATACCGTATACTCTCGTGCACAACAAACTTCGACCATTTCTTCATACTACAGCATCGCCGGATTTCTCAAAAACTCGCTTAAAAAGAAATAACTTTAGAAAATGTGTTCGTGACCTACAAATTTTCGCTCTATGCAACTACCTCTTTTTGGAGCTAGTTTCTCTGTTTACCACCCGTGAGGAAGCAGTAACAGGAAAATGGGCCCCTCCCTGCACTGACTTGGGATATTTTTTAGAATCCTTACATCTTCTTTGCCAGCTTGCTTGACAACTTTTCTGTTTTAGCATGATAAGCTTTGATTAGATATCTAAATTTTCTGCAAACTGTAAAGACTAGTCGTGTTCGACTGCCTTGGTGCTAGTTGCCTACTAGCAATCGAATCAACTCGATGGCTTATGCTAGGTTCCCTCTGCCGATCAAATTAAGTCGATTAAATCCGACCAATCGATCTATTACATATCGATTTTGCACGATATGAGTAATAAGAATTGGTCGGGGTTATCGAGCGTGATCTTCACCGCTCAAACCTTGTTGTTTGTAATTTAAAATATTGGTTGGAGATCGCGTAGAAAATGGATCGGGAAGCGATTTTGTAATCGGCTAGAAGATATAGCTGATCAAGAATCAATCGTGTCTGGATCTGCACCGCTCAGGTGTCGCACTCATTTTCGCATTTCAAAATATTCGTGGGCGATCGCGTAGACAATTGATCGGGAAGCGATTTTTGATCGGGTAGATATATAGATATATCTGATCAAGAATCAATCGTGTCTGGAGATTGAGTGTGAAGGAGGTAATATATCTTACACGACCCGCACCAAACCTGCAGTCGATCTCCTCGACTTGTACTTGTTTGATACTTAACTGCATCCCGATCAGCTCGACCTCTGCGTCATCACGTCAATCGATAAAATCGACTGCAGACTTCGAAGTTGATCGACTAGAGATTGAGGAGAAATAATCAAGCACGGTTTAACGGGGAATTTGGTTGATCTGATCGGCAGTGTTTCTAGAATTAAGTTCTGGCAAAATCCAACTAATTATAGGTTACCACTGCCGATCAAATCAAGTCGATCGCTTGAATTCCCCGACCAATCCTGACAAAACAACTTTTTCTCGATCTCTAGCCGATCAACCCGACTTCAATAGTCGATTTGGTCGGATTGGCAGATGAAGCAGAGGACGAGTTAATAGTATCTGGATTCACTCGAGTACAAATCGAGGTTATCGAGTGTAGGTTGGGTGCTGGTCAAGAGAAAGATATTAACCCGACCACAATCGATTCCCAGCAACTATCATTTCCCGGGCTGGTCGATTTTCTACCCGATAAATACACAGCCGCTTCCCGATCGTTTTTTTTACTCGATCGCACACCAATATCTAAAAACAAAAAAAAAAAAACAGAAAGAAGCCAAAGCGATTCAGATCAAACTCGATTACCAGACCATTTCCGATTACCTATGCCGATCGATATCGATCTAAACTCGATCGCTCAATTGGGCTTGATCGAGTTGATCTTGTCGGCAGTGGGAACCTATGATAAATGACTTGTTCTTGATCTTTAGACAATCAAAATATAGCATCTACAGTCATTTTGATAGGGTGAATCGAGTACAAGTCGGGGTGACCGAATGCAGGTTGGGTACAGGCCGGGTAAAACAGATATCAATCCGATCACGCTTGACCTTCAGACACGACTGACTCTCGATTAGATCGATCTTCTAAGCGATAAATACATAGTCGTTCCTAGATCAATCTCCTACTCGGTCGCATACGAGAATTTTTGAAATGCCCAAAAAACTGAATTGGAAGTCCGGGCGATGTAGATAAAGCTGAATCACCTAAACTACTCCCCATTACACATGCCGGCCGAACTCGATCTGTGCAAGATCGCTTGATATGGTTTGTTCAATCTGATCTGATCTGCAGTCGGAAAATAGCATTATATGCGTTACGGACGGTTTAGCCGCGATTAGGCAGTGGAATGGCAGTGCTATGGCCGCGGAATGGCAGTGCTATGGCCGTGCTATGGCAGTGATTCAGACGCGATGTGGACGCGGTATCTTATCGCGTGTTTTAACACTAGACGCGGTTGGAAGTTGTAGGCCGTGCTACGGCAGTGTTTCGGCAGTGGAACAGCCGCCGGCGGCCGTACCACGTCCATTCCGCGTCCATAGCACGGCTAAAACAAAATTGACCCAAAGTTACCGCGTCCAACCACGTCCAAAATATTTTGAGATTTTTTAGCCGTGGTATGGCCGCGGAACGGCCGCGATATCGTATGTGACCGGGCCTTAAGGTTATCACCGTATTTTCCCCAACATTTTGGACATGGTCTGGAAATTGTTTTTAGACCACAATACATCTAGTGGACATTGTTATTGTTACCTTCGTACGCCGTGATCATGATCCATGCTGTTTTCTTAGACAGTAAGTGACGAATCTAACTGAGAAAAAGATATAATATCTTTATTAAATTGTGTGTTTGTACATGCACGACGATTTGTTGGTTCTAAATGTGTGCAGTTTTTCCAGATCCTTGCTCAAATGATTTTATGTCCTGTCCGTGCTTCAAAGTTCCCAAAAATCTAAAATTTTGATGAATGCTTTTCTAACAACAATGTCGACAATTTGGCAAGTTGAATTTTTTATTAAGTAAAATCAATATTAACATGATTTATGTAATAAGATAAATGGGTGTCGATAAGCAGGATAATTATTATGTTTCTTGTTTACATCAAGATGTTATATTTTCACCATGCAGCGCTTTGTCATTGATGTATCTCTTTATGCTTTTTGAAACAAAGATAACTTAAATTACTTGTTCATCTTTTAAATGCCATTTTTCTGACAAATGTCGGTAAATTCACGAGTTGATATTTTACATGGATCACCTACTCGATGATATACGCAATATGATAAATGGGTGCCGATAAGAGCGGAATGGTTCTTGTTTAACAGCAGGGTCGTATTTGTTATTTCATGCGGCTTTTTGTCAATTTATTATACATTTCCGGTGGCATCCAAAATGTTTAAATGCCCGTCCGTTTGGAAAATGTAGAATGTTTTGCGTCTTTAATTAAAAATCAGACATTACGTAATGAGAGATAAACATTTAATGAGAGATAAGCATTTAGCGCAAAGTGGTCACGTTCAGTTGAGCCAAGATCTGGGAAAAGGTCCATTAAGTCGTTTGAGCCCAATATGGCCCAAGATCAGCTTGTCTGTTCACTCTGATCATGAACCATGTTGGTCTCCAATAGCTTATTCGTTACCAGTAGAAACTGTGAGGCAATGACATGGATCCCGGTGAGACGACTTTTAGACACAGGCTGATCGTGAAACAAATGCAATTAGGGACATTTTCCAGATTCTGGCTCATTTATAGGCTGGTACCTGTAGCTAAATTGGCTCTGATATGACGATAAATACCATAAGGGTCACAAATCTATTTCAGAATACAAGACACAAATCCCTTCCAGTATTGGTATTTATCCATGGAGGTTCCTACCAGAACGGTATGGGGGCCATGTTTGATGGAACAGCTCTAGCTACACACGGAGTGGTTGTGGTGACATTCAATTATAGGCTGGGACCTTTAGGTAATTGTTTCCAATAAGGCTACGCTTGTTAATAAATACAAAAGAAAGGTCGATCTGTTAGGTGCAATACTACAAAAAATATTAGAAATGAAACTCTATTTATTTGAACCAGTTACTTTCATAAATCAAAGACCCTTTCATACATGTATTTGATTTCCCGGTATATAAAAATGCTGCAATGCGGAAAATGAACTTTATAAGCTTCAAGCTTTCGTTCCAATCCTTTCATCTGTGTTTTCGTGTATAAGAATGTATATTATTCTGAATAAAATATTTTTAAACTAACTACTAGTACCATTTTATGATCTCGTAGTACGTGTGTAATTGATATAATCATTCAACAGACTTCGATTTAGATCTGGGCCCGTATTCACCAAAATTTCTAAATTGATTTTCTAAAGTAAAATTACACACCAACCAACCACAGTGACCGAGACTTTTGTGTACTTTCGTCTCGATCACTCTGATTGGTTGTAATGTAATTTTACTTTAGAAAATCAATTTAGAAACATTGCTGAATACGGGCCCTGGTCAAATAATTATGTACAGTGATCGTGTATGGGTTCAAAACAATAAAGTTCAACTACGTTCTCTTTCTGTTTCAGGTTTCCTAACAGCGGTAGACGACAACATACGTGGTAATTACGGTATGTTAGATATGGTACAGGCTCTAACCTGGGTACGAGACAACATAGCCTATTTCAATGGTGATCCTAACCAGGTCACGATAGATGGACATAGTGCGGGAGGGTGCAGTGTTGGCTTTCTACTAATGTCCCCACTTGCTAAAGGTAACATTGATGATTTGGTTTATTTTATTGATTGGTCAATCAATCGAATTCCTTTCTTAGTCATGTATTACCAACAGCTTCTGACACTGAAATCTTCATTTGTGACCCGTCACGCTAAAAGTGACCTTATCCGAACTCCAAAAATCCAAATTTTGACAAACTTGTCAGAGTCAGCAGAGGTAAACCAGATCCCGTGCGCGAAAAATGAACACTTAGTTAGATAGGGAAAACTTTCCGGATTTAGAAAATTATATAAAAGTGAAAAGTGTCGGCCCTAGTCTGGCTGCGCGGACTGCGCAGACAGGCTAGGGTCGATATTTTTCACACCTCCGATAAGGTCCCTTTGTTTTAGCGCGACGGGTCACATTTATATAATTTTTCACTTTGTCCGTCAACACAATGGTGCCATTGTACTTCCAAGTGCCAAATATTAATTTTAGTTACACAAACACTCAGTTGGTATACTCCCTGTTCAGAAACATCTCACTAAGACGACTCAAATGAATGCCTAAAGAATTCAAAGGAATTTAGAAATCGTCGCCTTATTCTTATAATGTTCTAACCCGACTTTTTACACTTTCGAGAAAATCGAGTTTGAAATTTCAACCTTTAATAACTTTTTTACTATGAATCCGATTTTGACGGAAAAAAGATATGTGATTCAAATATTTTTGTTCTCTCTTATTCTAGATCTATTAAAATTTTAATTTTTGGTTAAATACTATTTTTGTTATTTCGATTTTTTGATTTTCAGATAGAAAAGAAATGTGATATTTCATTTACTTTTTTTAATATTATAATGTTCTAGCTATGCCTATCAATGCCCATTATTCATCAATAAAGATGCAGTTAGAACATTATAATTGTAAACATTGATGGTGGACAATCCGGGACGGAATAAATTCTTTTATTTCATTTTCTAAAGGAACACTTTAATACTCAAACTTTTGAATCACGTGACTTAAAACAGCTGATATCACTGATATCATTGGACGATATTCACTTAGAACATTATAATGTTGACAAAAAGGTGAAATGGGTACAGGTAGAACATTCTGTTACTGGAAATCTATTGAACCAGACTCAATTTAAACAATCTGTAACCACCATCCGATAGAACACTCCAAGACGATTCCAACGGTACCAAAATCTCAATTTTCACAAAAAATGAGTTAGAACATTATAAGAATAAGGCGACGAAATATCAATGCTATATTTCCAATTTCAAATGCAGTCTGTTCTAACAGTCAGAGTTTTAGCGCTATTATTTCTTCTATCATATCCATTTTTACAGGTTTATTTCACCGTGTGATACAACAGAGCGGGTCACCACTCGGCCATTGGTCAGTCTCGAGGTACCAAAACAAGCCCAACTTTATATACAAGATGTTCTCAGTGTCTGTTAACTGTCATTCCAACTCGTCCGCCGAGGTTAAAAAGTGTATTCAGGGATTGAACTCGAGTACCATAGAAAACGTCATCATTGAGGATTTTGCGGTAAGCATCTCTAGTAGCATTTTTGCAAGTCAGGTACACCACCTACAATTCTCGTATGTTCCTCGAGTACATGAATGACATTAAGTACTGTGTTCACAACATGTACACTGAAATAAGTCAACTATCAATTCCTCTTACTTTACATTTCAAATTAGTGGGGGAGCTTAAGTCCAAAAAGTGGCAGAATACTTCACTTTGTGATACAAGCACCAAATTTGGCACAAATGTTCCTCAGAGTATACGCTTTTCAAAACAAATGGTATCCACCATGAAAAACCAACATGGCGGCCATTTTTCCAAGATGGCCGCCATTTCTAGAGGTAAAAATAAGAAAAAATGCTTCGTTTCAAGATACAAGCACCAAATTTGGCACAAATGTTTCCAAGAATATAGTCTTTTCAAAACATATGACATCCACCATGAAAAACGAACATGGCTGCCAAAATCTAAGATGGCCGCCATCCCTATATGCACAGAAAATCTAGAAAAGCCTTCTTTTTGAAGATACAAGCACCAAATTTAGCACAAATGTTCATAAAAGAACATTTTTATCAAAACATATGATATCTACCCTAAAATCAAACATGGCTGACATTTTCCAGGATGGCCGCCATCTCCATAGAAGAAAAAATAAGAAAAAATCCTTATCTTTGAGATACAATCATCAAATTTGACACAAATGTTGACTAGAGTAAACTTTTTTCAAAGGAAAGATATTCATAGTGAAATCAATATTGTGACCATTTCCCCAGATGGCCGCCATTTCTATATCTCAAAATATAGGAAAATGCTTCTCTTTGTGATATTAGCACCAAATTTGGCACACATGATCCTCAGAGCATACCATTTTCAGACATAATGGTATCCACCATGAAAACACAATAACATGGCTGTCATTTTCAAAGATGGCTGCCATCTATATAGATCTCAGTGTGGGTAAAATTCATTTTCGATGTAAAAAACACAGATATTTTCACAAACATTTTTGTGGAGTAGATGTTCTCTGTGAAATATGTTATCATATGTGTGGTATCAGAATTTGTTTCAATTTTTTTCCAAATGACTTCAGTATGTACATAGATAATCTAGTTTTCAATTCGCCTTACTTCAACATTCATTTCAACATTCATTAAACCATATTTCTTTACTAAAAAGTCATGTATAACCTGACTTTGATAACATTTTCAAAGCTGTTGTAACATTTAGTTTTGGTTATGTCAGTTATCTTTTTTGCTGTTGGCTATGTTTGTGTTTTAGGGGATTATAACTATAATAGATTCGCTATTAAACGAGAATTATTTCAGTTGTGTTGATAAAGCAATTCAACTGTAAAAATTCTCGTTTAATAGTGAATCTATTATAAATGTTTTACCATGTTTTGCAATGCGCATAAAAGTTTCTGCATGTTAGAAGCATGGTCCTATTCATGGAATACTATCTTTGTAGGTGAAAACAAAACAGCTGACATTCCAATATATGGTGGCCATTTCGATTATCGCATATGTATTAAACTATATATAATTCAATATAACCAAATTTATAGTGTTAGTATTGTAATCCTACTTAAATTGTCATTGAAACATCAAGATGCAGTCTCTTAACAAGCTTTGTCATCGTCAAAACTGTGCTTCCAACCAAAATAGTTGTCCTAGTATAAAGATATAGACGTGTGTTCTTCAAGTATTAGGCAAATGGCCCATGACTAAACATAAACTACAAAACATGAAATACAAAACATAGATTGTTTCTGCAATATAAAGGAAATAGCTTATTTGTTCGACGTATCATCCAAATATTAATAATTTTCATTTAAAAATGGGTTAATTTTCATATCACACTATCACTAACACATTGCATATTTAACACAGATAAATATGAATGATTCATTTTCTGTAAAAAAAAATACAATGGGCTGCAAGAGGCTTTTATACGATTCTGAAAGAATAAACATCACATGATGATAGGAAAATAAAGTTTTCTATATTTTCAAAACAGATAAAAAAAAAAAAAAAAAAAAAAAAAAAAAAAAAAAAAAAAAAAAAAAAAAAAAAAAAACTCCGTTGTCAATTCAAGAGGGAACTAATAGTTTACCTTAAAAAATATATGTAAACAGTTTTGTGCCTTTTAAGATACTTTTTGGCAAATCTTTTACTATATAAAAATGTACATGTACAAAATATTCCTTACTGTAAACTTTGCAATATATTTACAAATAATCCTTAGATCATCTTGGAAAAATGGCCGCCATGTTGGTTTTTCATGGTGGATACCATTTGTTTTGAAAAGAGTATACTCTGAGGAACATTTGTGCCAAATTTGGTGCTTGTATCACAAAGTGAAGTATTTTTGGATAAGCTCCCCCACTAAATGAGGTGAAATATGGATAGAGTCTTATGGAGTTTTTGATTACCCTTGAGCTATCCCTTGCCAAAATTCCGATCTGCCAATTTACAGTTTTCTCGGAATATGAACAAGCTAAAAAAGAACAAAATTTACTTTCATCAGGCTACGCATTCGCCTAGACCCACGTGGCCTCCAATTGACCAAACGCCGACTGACAATCAAAAACATCGATTAGCCAATGGACGATCAGAAAAATGTCATGCCCCAATTGTTCTTCGTTGCACGTGTTATTGTATCGATTTATCGACCGACAATCAAAACAATCGACAGGCCAATGGCAAAGAATTTTGTGCTAACTTAATTATGCCCGCTTGCATACTCGATCCTGGGTTTATCCGTAGACCGTTACCGAACTCGACTTCAGATAAGCTAGGCTTGAACCCGAGATGATCCCGACTTCACGGTCATTTGCTCTAACGGTTTTGAGCCCGGGTTTTGACGATCTCGAATTTGAGCTATGGTTCATATTATTACGCGTGCCGAAACCGGTTTTTCTAGTTTTAAGCCGATCTAATTGCCAGCAAAGAAAACAATCTATTTTTATCCATGTATTAACCCCCCCCCATTACTATTTGCCACTGTTTTTCTCTTTTTTTTTTCTCTATCTTTTTCCGTAGAAATGCAGGCCCCACTCCTCCCTTCCTGTCCATCTCCTTTTCCCTTCCTTCGCATTCTCTTTATCGCTTTCTTTCTGTCTTTTCTCTTGTTTTCATCTTCTCTATCTTCCACTTTTCTCGTATTAAAGAAAGGGCCAACCATCCTTATTGCACATCTTTCTTTTATTTATCATAATAGAAATTAACGAATATTTATCTTTTTCCTGACTAGTTTTAGATTTAACCCTTTCCCAAACGACAAAATTTTACAGTGGTCCAATTTGAAAGTTACTGAAGACGACAAAATTAAGATTGAAAACCATTGGATTTGTGTAAAGTATAGCATAGAAAATATTGAGGCAGTTTCTTCTTTTATCTCAATGTTTTCCCAAGCCTTTCCTTTTATGGACGTCAAAACCAGGTCTTGTTTGTGAACGGGTTAATTAAAACAGCTAGGGCTTTTTTCGGCTTCATTTTTGATTTGCAGAATACAACCAAGAATTTTGCTTTATAAATTATCTTCAATTTAATGCAAAAATTGATTACGTTTTGTTAGACTCACTAATATTGATGAAATTCATATGAAAAGTAATGTTTATTTGTGATTTTTGAAGACAAACATCGTAACTAATGTACATCTGGCTCACCCAAACCTGCTATGTACCAGGTTTGGCTGAGCCCGGGTTTTTAACTGTGAATTGAACTCAGCTCACAAGTGTGCAAGTCAACGCAAGCTTGGATAAGAAATAGCTATGGCTTAGCGAAACCTATGGTTCAGCAAGTGAGTTGTCCCGTTACCCTGTATAATCCCGGCTTAAGCTAGGCTTATACGCAGTATGCAAGTGGGCAATAGACTAGGTTCAGAGTTATGTTTTGATAAAACGACGGTGTTGTTATAAAATCTCGTAACTACGGCTTAAATCAAGCCGTAGTTACGAGATTTTATAAAATACTTTTTTGTTTTTTCCGATTTCACAGGCGGCAATCACGTGACTTTGTTATGATATATTTTCCTCACTTATGTAAACAAAAACACTCGGTAAGAACACATTTTCTCAAATTCTAAATCAAATACTTAACTCTCGGTATTGAGATACGTACCATTCGATGCGTCGTAATCTGCGGTTTATTTTGATACCAAGATCTTCCCTCAAATCCATGTCAAAGCTGAGAACATTCGTGCAAAGTGCAAACATTTCTTAAGAAAATATATCATGGCATTTATAAATACTTTGCACGAATGTCCTCGGCTTTGACAAGGATTTGAGGGAAGATCTTGATACCAAAATAGACCAGTGAGTATGACGAATCTAATGACAGGTATCTCAATATTACGTGTGAAGTATTTGATTCAAAATTTGAGAAAATGTGTTCTTGCCGAGTATTTTTGTTTGCATAAGTGAGGAAAAAAATATCATAACAAAGTCACGTGATTGCCGCCTGTGGAATTTACGTCACGATTAACTGGATAAAATCGTTCCCTATTAACGATCTTATCCCCATTATTTGTCCTAAATTCTATGTTGGGCGGAGCGATCTGTCGATTGGCATTTGGTCAATACCCCTTCACTGTCTAATTTGGCTATATGCAGAACATGCAACCAAGAATTGACATCCGTCCGTTTGTACTAGACGAATTAAACTTACCTCAAGGAATATATAAAATACTTGAGCGCCTTTTTAAAGTACCTTCTTTTAGGAATATGCAAGTCAAAGGCTCCTTGTAAATGATTAAGGCATTTAATTTGTTTGGTATTTAAGACAAAGCAGACATTTTCGACATAAATTGTATTTCCACTTCATTTAACCACAAACAGGGTTAACACTTACCCGGAACAGCACACACATATAATACGCATATACTTTTTCTTAGTTGATGTAAGAGGTTGCTGAATTGTCGTCCTTTAATGTGTGAGAGAGTACGGTTTATGTACTTGAAGTGATTATACATGACACTTTTACAATATCTGCAGACTGCTCTATTGACCTAGTCTCAAATAATTTCAACCTTCAACTATGTTTGATGACAGACGAGACGCTCTTTGTGATTGTCAGATGCAGGACACATGAAAGGCATATGCCTTCTTTGTAGATTTTAATTTTGCAAAATTTGTAATTTGTAAAATATTTTTGACGCCGATGTCTAATGTATCGAGTTACAAAAGATTATGGCCTAAAGGCACTCAAAAAAGTAAAAACGAATATTAAGTTATCATCAAGACGTGATAGAAAAAGTATTCTGATAAAAATGGTTTGAGTCAGCCACTAGGATGCTTTTTACACACACACACAAACGAATTTGACAAGTTTTACATTTGACTGACTTAACATGTTACCTGGATCTGCACCACTTGCACTTTTCAAGCCAGTTAAACTATCCGTCTATCTGGATGCCGCATGCACTCCACATTGTCTGTGCTGTTTCTAAGACATCGACATACAGACTTGTTACCTACACAAAGGACAATTTTGATCAAACATTACTTCGCCATATGGACGTGACGTACTCTTTTGGTGTATATGATCATACGATCTCGTAGTAGATGTTAATCGTTAAGCCTGCAGTTTTCGAAAATTGTAAGATATATCGTCCCTTTTGAAGTCCGAAGATTTCAGCTATTTAACGCTTCTTGAAAGTTCAGATATCGGGCATTGCTTAATTATTCAACGTAAAAGGCTATTGACGAGCGAATTCCCGCTTTCAAACAAAACATTCGACAGACCAATTTAACGAGCATTCTTTTAATTTCTTAAAAAGATTTTCTGAAACAACTTACACAATTGCTTCATTTTCTTTAGACATGTATTTTGTCGTATGCTACCAGAGCTCTTTGGAAAAATGGATCAAACAAAAGACGTCCTGTTGGAAAGCATTAATCGGTTTTTGTTAATGACTTCTGTTTTAACATATTCAAAAGCAAGGCAGAGTTTTTGCGTCTCCAAAAGGACATGACTGAAAGAGACACAATGAGGCGAAAAGAAGAAAATGCTGATGCATTTTCTGTGCACTGTTCTACGCAAATCCCCCTTTTCATTAATAACATCCGTTTTGTCGTCTTCAACAGCGTTGAAACTGGACGTGATGCATCTTACGTTCGTAATGAACAAAGTGGATGTAGAAACCTCGGCTTGCGAAGATGCATATGCCATAACTCTTCATTTATATTACAGTGGAGTACGTCATTAACGCCCCAATATAGACCCGTGGTAGACGGGTATTTTATACCACAGACCCCCGAAGAAATGGTCGACACAGGGCCCCTAAACGCTCGAGAGTTTATGACAGGGGCTACAAAAGATGAGGGACTTATTGCAGGTAATGATGTTGCTTTCCTGTTACGTTTTTCCTTTTTGTTTTACAGACTACAAATATTTGAGCTAAGATCTGGAAAAGGGCCGATACAGCATTTGAGAGTCATGATTTTTCAAGAGCATCTTGTGCATTATATTTATGCATTCTGACAGTCATCAATCATAGTTCTCTTTTACAGTTGCTACAGGTCACAAGTAGGCTATTGTTGAACAACATGATTCTTTATCACACTGCAGTTATATGCTTTAATGATCCCTTTTACAGATTCTGGATCATTTAGTTTTAATTTTCACTTTGAAGCAAGTCAACCTTTTCCTGAAACAAGGTCTGGTTCTTAAGTCTCGGTTAGAAAGAGCTACACGTAATTGAAAGAACCAAAAGCTTCTCTGAACTTTTTTTTAAATTTCAATGTGCAAAAGCATTATTTCTGGGAAAGAGTTAATCAAGCATCCGTTGTAAAAAGCTTGGTGTGGGTGGACCATTAAGTAAGACATAATGTTCGTTAATAAACATTGACCTTCAGCATACCAATCTAACAGAGTGCAGTGGAGGTGATTCCAGAAAAATAGCACGTATTGCTATAAACCGCTGTTCTGTGATTGAACCATGTGGGTTCTCCATGCAGAATTATGTGAAGCTGTAGTGGCCCAGTGTCATCACTCTTTCATGAAGTCCAAACATCAAATGTTGATACAAATGACCATGTACTACTATGCTTCTGAACATTACGGAAACAGAAGAAAATGCCCAAAATAGTTTTTTTTCCAAAATGTTTTACTTTTGGGTTTTTAACGTTAAATTAAACACGTCAAAATCATCACCCTATTTGATGACATTTAAAGATGAAAAAGAATCTACGGGAATTACACTAATTTACTTGAAGAAGGAACACTGCACTTGCAGCTTAAATTATATGGCCTGGAAAGAACTCTTTGATGTACTGTATATTCGTATTTTTGTGACGTTTAATTTATCTTTTATTTTGAAATATGTAATAACAGACATAATATTATACAAGTCTGTTACCATGTGGAGTAGATACCCGCTTGTGGCAATTAAAGCTTGTCATGAAATCTCAGGCCATATCTTGTCTCGTTTCAGCAGTTCACCTGATCAAGTTATTCGGTGTGGGTAAAACAGGTTTACGGAAATTATTGTCCTTGATGAGCTGCTTCCGTGGTGACCTTCCGGAAATACCCGGAATAGTAGGTAAAATGAATGTACAGTTTACGTTTCTTCCATGTTGTTTATTACTTTACCACATTAGGAAAAAAGTAACGCCCTTTCCCCTCAAATCAATTATCGCGATTAAATATTTTTCACAAATTAACCCTTTCCCAAACAAGACCTGGTTTTGACGTCCCAGGAAGAAATGGTTTGGGAAAACATTGAGACAAAAGAAGAAACTGCTGATAACCAGCAGTTTCTCCTTTTGTCTCAATATTTTCTTAGCTATATAGTACGGAAATCAAGCCTTGATTAGCATTCATTTTGTTATCTGCAGCTGCTTTTGAATTGGAGCAACGAAAAGTTTTGTCGTTTGGGAAAGGGTTAAATATCCTATTAATTAGAAAGTGATATTTAGAGTTCTGTTGTGATGCCACCTATCTTTAATGCATTTTATTCCATCGAAACAAAGATAACACAGACACTCCGAAATGCAGTTTGTTGACGTTTCGAATCTTTAAAGGGCCATTTCATCCCCATTTCAATTTTTTATACGCCGCCGGAGGCGGACGTATATTGGCGTCATCTTCTCCGTCTGTCTGTCCGTCCGTCCGTACGTCCGTCCACTTTTCTTGTCAACGCAACTCCTCCTAAGTTTCAGGCTGGATCTTCTTGAAACTTGGTTAATGTTATCACCTCAATTGGTAGATGTGGATGAAGGAAGGATTTTATGGTTCGTCGATTTTTGCCTGAGTTATGCCCCTTAAAAACTTAGTCTCTTGGGCTTATTGAAATTGCAGCCTTGTCAACGCAACTCCTCCTAAGTTTCTGGCTGGATCTTAATGAAACTTGGTCAATGTTATCACCTCAATTGGTAGATGTGCATGAAGGAAGGATTTTATGGTTCGTCGATTTTTGCCTGAGTTATGCCCCTTAAAAACTTAGTCTCTGGGGCTTATTGAAATTGCAGGCTTGTCAACACAACTCCTCCTAACTTTCTGGCTGGATCTTAATGAAACTTGGTCAATGTTATCACCTCAATTGGTAGATGTGCATGAAGTAAGGATTTTATGGTTCATTGATTTTTGCCAGAGTTATGCCCCCTTCAATCTTAGTCCTTGGGGCTTATTGAAATTGCAGCCTTGTCAACGCAACTCCTCCTAAGTTTCTGGCTGGATCTTAATGTCACTTGGTCAATGTTATCACCTCAATTAGTAGATGAGCATGTAGGAAGGATTTATGGTTCATTGATTTTTTTCCAGAGTTATGTCCCCTTAAAATTTAGTCTCTAGGGCTGATTGAAATTGCAGCCTTGTCAACGCAACTCCTCCTAAGATTCTGACTGGATCCTAATGAAACTTGGTGGATGTTATTACCTTAATTGGTAGATGTGCATGAAGTAAGGATTTTATGGTTCATTGATTTTTGCCTGAATTATGCCCCCTTCAATCTTAGTCTCTGGGGCTTAATGTTATTTCAGCCTCGTGAACGCAATTCCTTCCAGGTTTTTCACTGGATATTTATAAAAACCTTTTTGTGAACACAATTTTTTACAGGTTTTTCATTGAATATTTATAAATCCTTGTGAATGTCATTTTTTGTCTCAAGTTTTATAAGTGGCGGCCTATATTGTGACCATGACACCCTTGTTAAAGTATGTCTTGATGCCAAGATTGGTTATTCTAATGGGTATAAATGCTATCAGTTTTTTTTTTGAAGTTGTTGATGATAAGCGATAAACACGCCTTTAAAGTTGAGACAGAAACGACAAATTCTGTGTACATCTGAACTGTTGTGGACAACAATATGTTTAATTTTAACACCAAAAAAATATATATTTCTTGTAAACGGCGCAATATTTTCGCTTGAAATTTTCGGAATTTTCATAAGAAAATGTGCTCTTTTAGATTAAAATGAAAGTGAAATTTATGAGAAAAAATTCTAAAATGTCACTTTAACTGGCTTTCTCCGAAACTTATATATAGTCAAAATAATGTATCTAATCACTGGAGGATGTCAGCTAGAGATAACACGTGCAACAAAAGACTGTTTAGGGGGTTTAATCTGCATTGTCCATTCGTTATTTTTTTCTAAAAAAAGCTATTGAAAGATCTCAGTATAGTACATTGACTCATTTTTTCTCTCCTCTTATCGATAGTATTTCTTCATGCATTCGAAAGCTAGCATTTTCCAACATCCTTATTTAGTTTCCTCTTTACTGTACTGTAGTAATTATGACCCGTCACGCTAAAAGGGACCTTATAGGAAGTATGAAAAATATCGACCCTAGTCAGTCTGCGCTGTCCGCGCAGCCAGACTAGGGCCGACACTTTTCACTTTTATTTAATTTTCTAAATCCGGAATATTTTCCCTATATTACTATAATTATGTTCATTTTTTGCATACAGTAACTGGTTTACATGTGCTTAATCTGATAAGTTTGTCAAAATTTGGATTTCTGGAGTTCGGATAAGGTCCCTTTTAGCGTGACATGTCACATTTTTGAAACACCATATTTTTTCTCTAGATGCTGTTTTGGACCAGTATATAGAGCATCTAGGCTGGGGAAAGTCAGATATTACAGACAGACAGATACAAAATACATTCTCAAAGGTCAGTTGAAATGTAGTTAGGCTACTGATCGGTCCAGGTAAAAAGACCCCCCCCCCCCCCCCCAAAAAAAAAAAAAAAGAAATAAATATATATATACTATTTTCAGGACTTTTTCCACTTTGAACAAATGTCATGCGAAATTTTCCTATAGTAAGACTGGGTTCTGAGTTCTCTCCCAAATCTCTTTTTCTTAAACAGGCCCTGCACTGTCAAGATCAAGAAGATAAATTGAACCTCCGCACTATGTTGTGATTTTGGTCAGTGTTTAAACATAGTCCAACAAAACCACAATGAAAACAAAGTATTACAATAACATAACAGTGGTTATCCATTTTTCCCAACATCGGCAATGACATAGGCCTACATCAATATCAACCGGCGTAGATCTACAATTCAATGAAAGTGAAAAGGTGGGACGCATACATTTTGAGTTGGGACGAATTGTTTTCAAAACCATGCGTCCCAAGGACTCATGGTTTCAATTTCTAGATTATTCACTGATTTTGCATGCCAAATTGTTGGAATCCTGCACGTGTCCGATACCAGCTGCAAGATTAATCAAAGTACTGACAGTACTGTTTGGAAGCAAATTTTTCAAAAATGTAGGCCTGTCCAGGCCCCGGTTTCTCGAAAAACTTAAGTATATTCTCATGAGAACATGCTCAACTTCAAAGGGATACTCTCCAACGTTGAAGGGTATTCCATTGAAGTTCATGTGGATTTCATGCGATTTGAGCACGGTGCTCAGATTTGAGCATCAGAACGTACTTTAGTTTTTTCGAGAAACCGGGGCCTGAAATAGAATACTTTGATTAGGTACTTTGATTATCCATTTGAATACCTTAAATACTTTGATTCGTAGAGTAGTTTGATTAAGTACTTTGATTATCCAGAATACCTTGAATACTTTGATTCTATGCTGGAGTTGTATCTATTTTTAGCACAACTTCATGCATATTTATCGTTTGTGTAAGCTGAATATATTTCATAGTTCAGTAAACTCGACTGACCCATTTACAAGGAAGGCCATTGGACTGATCTTTGAACCATAATAAAGCAAATTTCTACGTCGATATTTTCTTCTCTTAGAGACATGATTAATTGAAGGTTTCATTTACAGTCACACAATTCAATATCTACACATAACTTTCAGAGTTACATATTGAATATTCGAATGACTGTTACCTCATTAATCTTTGCTTTTGATAGAACTATTTGTAGTGAGGAGGACAGGAAGGTGTTGTGTGGTATGCAGAGAATGGTAAAGTGCAGAGACACATGACTGCTAAGAGAAGCAAATTTTGCAAAATTTGCTTCCAAAAAGCGCATACGCTAAATTAGAGAACATTTGCACGACGGGGAGACACGTGACACAACAATAACAATTGCAGAAACTCTTTGACAATTCTGTCAATACGTTATCTATTTGTGACCCGTGATGCTAAAAGGGACCTTGTCGGATGTGTAAAAAATATCGACCCTAGTCAGTCTGCGCAGTCCGCGCAGCCAGACTAGGGCCGACACTTTTCACTTGTATGTAATTTTCTAAATCCGGAATGTTTTCCGTATCTTACTACATGTTCATTTTTCGCATACAGTATCTGGTTGACTAGTGCTGAGTCTGACAAGTTTGTCAAAATTTGGATTTTTGAGTTTGTTCCTTTTTAGTGTGACTATTCAGTGGGGTCACATGTCTATTTGAATTTTGTTTTTGCAACAAGGGAGGTTGGATAACACAAGGGATTATCTGAATGTGGTGCATCTTTCGAAGAGCACCTGATCAAAAAGTTTTTGACGAGCGAGCACAATTTCATATGCTCGTCAATATACAGCGGTTGTTGAAAAGATGTACCACTTCTAGCCTGGCTCCTAGGCCGTGAGAATATATAGGCCGATATATTTACAAAGGTACTTCACTCCTGTTGGAAAAAATTATTTACTCAAATTACTGCCCTTCTCCTTATAATCTCACGATCCACATTTACAGAGAGTATGGCAGTGTGGTGAATGATAATTTATGTACATTACTTACATAATATTTTATTAAAAATCAGATCAGTCAGACTGGAGCCAGTCTATACCACTTCCAGCGAATCCCTGAACAGAGCTCCAGATAAGAAGGGGTGATGAATTGTTAAATTGAAATAATTCTGTTATTGTTCACCAAACCCTATGTTGTGGGTACTCATTTGCATCGTCTCGTCGAGACGATTCAAATGAGTACCCACAACATAGGGTTTGGAATTGAAATAACAAAGTTAGAATGTCTTCACCCCCACTTATCTGTAGCACTGTCTGACATTTTCCGCTTTCTCTGAACTCGTTTTGAAATCGGTCATGTATGAACAGAAATATTGGCGATTTCCCCCAATTGTTGTTGTTGTTATTGTTGTTTGGCCACATGATTACCCGACGTGAAAGCATTCTCTTAATAGAGGTTATTTCTCTTACAATTCGATCGATTTTTTTCTCAATCCATTCCAACAAAATGAGGCTTTTGGCGCCCTACAAAATGTTGGCCCATGAAAGCATTTATGGAAAATAAAGATAATGCTTATAATAAGCGATTTCTGCTTTTTCCACAATATTTTCCACACAGAGACCAAAACAATGCAAAACTTCATTGACCTGAGATTGTCGTCTACAATATGTCTAGATTTAGACCTCCTTAAAATATTTTCGTTTGGGAATGAATAATCGGCAAAGAAGATAAACAAATAAAATAAATAAAAAATGCTACTATACTAGCTTTGACTCGTTACCAGAAGATGTTGCAGACGACAATTTGAAGTGAATGGAATATTACCCTTTTTGGTGGTCTTTCTAGACAAAAAACATTGTTGCTTGTCGCAAGCAATTTCTACATTTTCCACGATGTTTTCCAACACCTTTATCGTGTACGGCGCCAAAAAGCATCATTTCGTGGAAATGTGTTATTTCAAGAGTTGCATTCAATTTCTAGAGTAATTTAAGAGCAGGGTCTGGTTCAGACAAATTGCATGTAATTTACTAATATTAAAACGTAAACAAGCCCGTCTTTGATTATATCTGTTCGGAAACTTGTACATAGCTGCGAGGAAATAATTACAAACAACATTGTAAACTAAAATTACTTGTAATTATTTCCTTTCTACATTTCATAAGAGATACGTTGACATTTGAATTTGTAAGAAAATTTCAGATCTACAACTTACTGTATAAATTTATGACTTCTTTTAATCCTTTCTCAAGTGAAACCTTATTTTTACGTGTCTTAAATAAAATGCTTTACTTGCATTGCGACTCAGAAGAGTATGATGAAAACAACGATTTTCTCCTGGTGAAGGCTATCAATATTTATGTCTTTATAAACCACGATGGATAATCACGTGATACACAAATTTCAGAAAATCTTCAATAACTTTGTTAATAATGGACCGATTTGAATTCGGTTTGAAGCAGAGAATGTGGACAGTCGTCACGCATTAGATGGGCGTGGTTGATTTTTAAAAAGTCAACTGATAAAAAAGTTATTGAAGATAAACCAAAATTTTGGTTTATCTTCAATAAGTTTTTTATCAGTTGATATTTTAAAAATCTACGACGTCAATGTTATTCCTGACATTTTCCCACCTTCTCTGCTTCAAACCGAATTCAAATTGGTCAAGTATTGACAAAGTATTGAAGATTATTGGAAATTCTAAGTCACGTGATTATACACCGTGTAAACTACAGTTTTGTCCTCAGTAGCGGTATTCTATGGTGGACAACCCGCCAACCCGCCATCATGACGTCGACATGTAGCCTTGTCGTGTTACCTCTTGCAACCCGCCAACCCGCCATCACGACAAATGGCCGTTTTTGCGCCTTGTCGCCTTCGACATGGCGGGGTGCAAGGCGACAACACGACATGGCATAAATCAGCCACCATAGTATTCAAACAGTGCCACGCTAAAAGTTTGTTTGTGAAAAGGGTTCATTAAATTCGCAGTTATCATATTGGCTTGAAATTCTCCAGTATCGATCGCGTTTCTATAATTGGGGCACAATACCATAGCTCATTTTTACAATTTTTACATTATTGTCGTTTGTTAAAGATTAAAATGCTAGACTGAGTTAACACATTCCCACAAATTGACTCATTTTGGCTCCCTACATTGGAAAAAGTTTGGAAAACATGTGACAAGCAATTTCTTCATTTCCCACTATGTTTTCTACCCCAAAAGATAAAAAAAATCTAAATTTCATTCACTTTAAATTGTCGTCTGCAACATTTTTCAATTTTGGCCAGTCTTATTTTTTGTCGTTTGCTATAGATAGACAACGACCTGTGAATGATCAAAGATCAGCGAGTCTAAATTGACGGGGGAAGAGGGATTACGAATTTTTAAAATATATGACTCGAACCCGTTTCCCAGTAATAAATCGACGAAGTACTATCTGGATACAGCTACTGAACTCACACGGCATCGCGGACAGCACGCAATACCTATCATTGTTCGCTTTTATTCAGTGGAAAATAGGCACTCCTCCCTATTTACATGTATTGGAATATACCGTTACCTTTCGTCGAGGCTCACGACTCGATGTCCATTTATAATGGGTTTAACAAAATGTAGGTCAGGACCTGTTTACTCTACGGAACTATCAGGCGCAGAATCACTATAGTAAACAACCCATGTGGTCGTTAAGGGTAATTAATTTTCCGGTTAATAGATTGGAAAAAAGAGAAGATGTTGTTAAAGTCGTAAAATTGTCGTCTGCAGCATCTGAAAAATCAAACGTTTGTGACATTTTTTTTCTCTTTATTCCGTGTAAGGCATCCCTTCCTTGATCTTACTCGCCTGTATAATTATACTTTACTAGCCGAAATTTTAAACAATGCTTTTTTGCATTTTAGGTATTAGATAGAGGCTGTATAGTAGATTCTGCACGAAATAAACATTCAAATGCGCACTTGTTCATATCGCGTAGAATCTACTATACAGACTCTATCTGACTTAAAGTGTTCGCTAGCGGTTCATTGAAGACTGGGCGTGGCTATGTATAGACGTCACATAAACTAGCCGGCAGCCCGTTTATGCGAAATGTAGCGGCGAAATATTAAAGTATACTGCAATTTCATTGTTCCAAAAAGTAGGTCGAACACTTATGACCGACATGCGCGGATCTGACACCCCCCTCCCCTGGAATTTGGCGAAAAAAGGGGTTATCAAAAAGATTACTGGTTATGCCCCAAATAAGCTGCGGCATTCGTGCCACGACAAACCGTTATTATATATAGTCCTTCATGGTATGACATGTATCTGCATGCACGGATCCATAGGGGTCCTTCCCCCCTCCCCCGGAATATTTTGGCGGAAAATGGGGTTAAATATCGGATGACCCCCCTGGGAAAAATACCTGGATCCGCGCTTGACCGAACACAATGAAACTAAAGATGTTTTATCCGTATATTTTTTCTATTTTTCTTCTTTAGTTAAGTTTCCATGCAATCCAAATGCAAATACGTCGGGATTGGAAAAATGGCTCATGTGGAATTTCAGCCCATCATGTATTCAGATTAGCCTGTGTATACTAGTACACAGTCTGATCAATATCCATGGAAATCAGCATTTTCTTCCCTTTTCTTCAGCATTTTCGAAATCTTTACTACTTAGAGGTGTAAAAACTAGATCTTGTTTGTTATGGTTTAATAGTATACTTACATATCTTTGGTGATTTTAACTTTCTTCCAAACGATCCCATTTTTGACGCCCCTCGTAGAAGAGCTATGGACAACATGGACAGAAAAGAAGAAAATGCTGGTAAACCTACCAGCATATCGCCCAAAATGGATGAAATGTTTTTTTTTTTTTGTTTTTAGCTCACCTGAGCACGATAGTGCTCGTGGTGAGGTATTGTGATACCGCTGTGTCCGTCGTCCGTCGTGCGTCAACCTTTGGCTTGTGTGCACTCTAGAGGCCACATTTTTCCCAATCAACCTGAAATTTGCTCAGAATGATTGTCTTGATACAAATTCGGACAAGTTCGAAATTGGGTCATCTGGGGTCAAAAACTAGGTCACGGGGTCAAATATTAGAAAAACCTTATGTGCACTCTAGAGGCCACATTTTTTGCCCAATCAATCTGAAATTTGCTCAGAATAATTGTCTTGATACAATCTCGAAGAAGTATGAAATTGGGTCATCTGAGGTTAACACTAGGTCACGGGGGTCAAATCTTAGAAAAACCTTGTGTGCACTCTAGAGGCCACATTTTTCGCCCAATCAACCTGAAAATTGCTCAGAATAATTGTTTTGATAAAATCTCGGACTAGTGCGAAATTGGATTATCTGGGGTCAAAAACTAGGTCACGGGGTCAAATCTTAGAAAAACATTGTGTGCACTCTAGAGGCCACATATTTTGCCCAATTAACCTGAAAATTGATCAGAATGGTTGTCTTGATCAATTCTCGGACAAGTTCGAAATGGGTCATCTGGGGCCATAAACTAGGTCATAAGGTAAAAATCTTTGTAAAACCTTGTGTGCACTGTAGAGGCCACATTTTTTGCCCAATCAATCTGAAATTTGCTCAGAATGATTGTCTTGATCAATTCTCGGACAAGTGCGAAATTGGGTCATCTGGAGTCAAAAACTAGGTCACGGGATTAAATCTTAGAAAAACCTTGTGTGCACTCTAGAGGTCACATTTTTTGCCCAATCAACCTGAAAATTGATCAAAATGATTGTCTTGATCAATTTTCAGACAAGTTTGAAATTGGGTTATCTGGGGTCAAAAACTAGGTCATGAGGTAAAATCTTTGTAAAACCTTGTGTGCACTCTAGAGACCACATTTTTTGTTCAATCAACCTTAAAATTGATCAGAATGATTGTCTTGATAAAACCTCGGACATCTTCGGAATTGGGTCATCTGGGGTCAAAAACTAGGTCACGGGGTCAAATCTTAGAAAAACCTTGTGTGCACTCTAGAGGCCACATTTTTTTGCCCAATCAACCTGAAAATTGATCAGAATAATTGTCTTGATCAATTCTCGGACAAGATCGAAATTGGGTCATTTGGGGTCATGAACTAGGTCATGAGGTAAAATCTTTGTAAAACCTTGTGTGCACTCTAGAGGCCACATTTTTTGCCCGATCAACCTGAAAATTGATCAGAATTATTGTCTTGATCAATTCTAGGTCACGAGGTCAAATCTTAGTTAAACCTTGTGTGCACCATAGAGGTCACATTTTTTGTCCAATCAACCTGAAAATTGGTGTACAAAAAGTTATTATATCAGGTGAGCGCTTCAGGGCCAATGGCCCTCTTGTTTTTATTAACGTTTTCTTCCTTTGCATCAATGTTTTCCTGGGATGTAGACGCGTTTATCAAACACGGCTAGGTGTTGACTTCCACATTTAAGTAAAACACTTCGGGAAAACGTCAGGACTAAAGAAGAAAATGATGATGACCAGCATTTTCTTAATTGTCTGAAGGTAGGACCTGGGTAATGGTGTGAATAGACAATTTCAAGGAAAGTAATTTCTATTGCTCTCAAAGTTTGAATTTTTGACTTTTGTTGGTTTTTTGTCTACTTTTCATACAATTTAGAAACATTTTCTAAAAGATTGTTGAGAATATTCCCCGGAAATCTGAGCAAGCTCAATTATTTCCGTTGTTACGAAAACAGGCGAAATTGCATCTAAAAGTACTTAAAAAAAATGCTCGGACTTACGGACCTCGTGGAATTAGTCGAAATATAACAATTATACTGGAAGTGCATTACCCAGGTCTTATGTTAATATTGCATTATCCAAAATACTCTCGAATTGTATATTTATCGACATTCATTTTATAATTCGCAATAGTTATCAAATCGGATAACCCTCTTATCATTCTGTTTGGGAAAGGGTTAACGTCTAGACTGTATTTCGAGCAGTAGTTATTATGACGTCTGGGGGGTCACGTCTGGAACGCTTTGATGTCGTTTGCTTAAGGTTTAAAAAAAAGATGTTTCCAAAAACTGTGTCAAGCGAGATATTATTTTTCCTTGTATTTTTAACGCAGAATTCGCTCATTAAAACGTAATTAAACTGAACTAAATCATACGTTTATGATTTCATTTGCCTCGTATTTTAAACATGGAAAGTTGATTAGAAAGGGCTCATTGTGTTTTGTACGTTCAATACTTTGTCATCTATAATACCACGTCCACATTGCGTCCAAAAATAAGCTGAATGGCTGACCTTCAGGCCGTGATGTGGACGTGAAATTGTGTATGTGAACACCTTCTATGCTTCAAACCAAATACAAATCGCTCACGTTTTTTTTCGGTGATTTTCTTCATAAATAACTGTACATGATTAAATTGATATACACATGTATGTGTTTAAAATTTCAGCTTTGACTGACCAGTATTTGCTTAATTTATGATGGATAAAATTTCATCAAATCCATTTGTAAATATTTCGTTGACGATGTACTTGTTAGACATATTTTATATCGTTACACAATTTATTGATTAAGATTATTTTCAGTATCAAACCTGTTCTTTGTGATCAAAAGTATAAAAACTGTTCAACACAATGCTAAAAGCCAACTTCTGTGGTTTAACTTTTAACAGGGATTTAGGCATTGGAATAATATTGGACCTTTAATAGATATATTGAAGATTTTTTGCAATTGTTGTTATATCGCTGAATTTCCCGTCGTGGCTCAGGTTATTCTTAAACAAATCCAATTCATCGTGAAAGACTAAAAGGAGCATTAGTCCGTAGGCTGGCTACACCCTAGGTCCCCCCTACCGGGATTTTATGACACCTATATCATTGTAAAGCTTAATGAATTCCCTTTCAAATGCAACTTGTTGTTTGATATATAAGTGCTGGATAAGCATATGCGGAACAATTGATTATCTCCCCTTGAATTACAAAAAATACTTGTTTATAACTCACCATATACACATTCATGGGATCCAAAATAACCCAAATTTAAGCGCAAATGACCAAAATGTTTATAGATTTTATCAATTCACATCGTTAAATAGTAAAAGATAATTTCACACCAAAATTAGCATGAATTATGCCCCTTGAATATGTAAAACAAGAGAAAAATAGTATAGATATTGCATTTGTTTATATTTACTTTGCATTTGGAAATTATTTCCACAGCGAATAATTGCTAGAATTTGTATTAAAGTGTTTATTAGATGCCTTGTAATAAAAATCAAAGTGTTGACTATCGACATTCTAGGAAATACTCGACATTTCAAATGATTTTCAAGATGGCCGCCGCAAAATGACCACTTGACTAAATATCGAAATATCACTGCCCTATAATTTGTTATCATGTTCTGTATGTAAATGAGATCATTTCTTTGGAAAATTGAGTATATTAAATCTAAAAGAGTGCTGCCATGCCTATAATAGGCTTTTTGTTATTTTTTTTTTAATTTTCAAAATGGCCGCCAAAATCTCAAATATGCAAAAATGATGTAAAATGTTTTTATTTCTGCAAATCTTCTGCACTTAATATTATATTTTCAAATGTATTTTAATTTCTTATTAAAACTGCATGATTCAACAAGTAAATAAATGACATAACCTTGAAAATATATATTTCTAGAACGGTCCTAATTACCATATAAATGGTAATAAATCCCCATTCCCGTTAATTAAGTACTGAAGAAAATCCAAATTGATTATTTTCTAGGAGAGATAAGTATTTTCCCTCTTTGACAGAAACAATGTACCCGATTCTTTAATAATGGATCCACATTGGAGTACGTCATTGGCATCTTTTTGCATGAAGGTTCTAAGTCTTACATGGACAAGGGACGCTTTGGATAATAGGTGTTATAGAGGGTATAAAGACATTAAAGCTTATTTTGGTCATACAGCGTTTGAGCTCTTTGTTGTGGGGTGGATATTTTGAATACAAAACATCAATATCAACAATTTTGCCACGCTAAAAATGGCTTCATCACTGTTAATTTACATGACATATAATACAATACAATAATATGTATTTTATGTAATCTGCCTAAATGCTCAAATACGAGCATGGGTCAATGAATAACTGACCAAACATTATTTATGTTTAGATCAACATCTTTTCTCTTGAAATACTTTCCATCCAGTCATATGCGCTTTGACCAAACGACATGACCATAGCAGTTGAAAACTCAAATTAATCAACGTTAAAGGTGGTCAAGTGACATCAGTCAAGAAGTAAAGAAGTCCGAGAACTTTCCAAAGAACCACACCTAAACTGCATCAAAAACTTTTTTCATGAGACTTAAAATTGCAACCATTCATATCCCTTTTAGGAAAGAAGTCGATAGCAGCAAGGTCATGTGGATAGGAAGGGTGCGATCTAAATTGGTACCCATATTTCGCGACAGCATCCATTGTACTTTGGCAATTGTGTACTAATGTAATTTCCTGTTGCAAGCAGGGGTCACATTTTGAGCGTTTGCCGCAACGTTCCTCATGCATGGTCTGCTTCAGATTGTCTAGCAACTTGGCATAGTATGCTTCGTTAATTGTACCTTTCTTGGGTAATGTGTCCAACAAAATATTTTATTGCAACCCCCAATTGTCCCAAAACATTGAATACTGAACCTTGTCTGTAATATATTGAATAATTTTCTTGGCCTTTGGGATTCCAGACCAACGTACCTAGGACTCTGGACATTTTCTCGTTCATAAGAATGCAACAAGTACTGGTAATCTCTTTGTCATTTGCTTATCGTTGAGGAATTTTAGACCCAACAGTCTGTGCATCCTTTTGCGATCAAGAAATATCTTAAAAAAGATAATGCATAGACAATTTCTTACTTTAATTCGCTCATCAAGTATACCAGATCTGTGAATTTATGACACATACCGTCGACAATGGTTGCAACTTTGCCTTCAGACCGAGCATCATCTTCTTAAGTTTCTCTGTCGCTTTATAACCCCCCCCCCACCACGATATTTTACTTGAGAATAAGTTGGTACAGAAGACCAGTAAACTCATCATGCATGTTTTACTTTCATTCCCTTTTCAATACAAGTGTCGAACCATAGCAGGCTCTCCTTTTTTGTGAAACGGCTTTTCTAATAACCGTATATTAAGACAATTTTGTGCACACACAATGACACATATAAATCGCGGACTCCTTGGTTGATTCGAAATTGCTTACATGTGTTATTCATAGCTAGCCCTTGTGTTTTATGGATTTTACCTCATCCTGAGGTTAGCGTGTTGTCTTCCACAAAAGTTAGAATTCCAAAAAACTGATTTGTGGTGAAGATGTTTGAAATTAATTAAGAAATGCACGAGCATATCTAAAAACTGATAACAAGATAACAAAACAAAGGATTTCAAATCTTCGGCCAGCGACATATTTCAACACGACAAGTTGGAATATGATGTGTTTCCCTCTCAACTTATCAACAGAAATTGCAAATTGCGTTTGCTATTTAAACGAAATCTTTCAAAACAACATTTTGTTACACAAATACGAGGATTCCTCACAAATCAAGTGTCTTCGAAGTACTGGTATCCAATAAGGTACATAATAATGTACAATTTATAACTTTTTATATTATCACATATAAGTATGCTGAATTATAAAGGTGTAAAACGATGTCACTTGAACGCAATTTGATAAAGAAATGAATAATTCAGTTGCTATTATAGGCAATTTTAAATCATCAATTAATGCACATGACAGTGCAAATATGAAATTGTCCAGTTTCAAGTATCGCTTATTAGAATATATTTGGTAAACTGTGTTCCTGTAACATAGCATTCCAATTAATAGAAGTGGTTGGGAAGATTTCTCTTCTGCACAGCATGTCTCCAATAGTTTTGTTAAGTTTAAACTTGGAGCAAATCGTCAGTGTAAAAACAAAACCTCGTATGTCGATTTTGGCGATTTTCAAAGTACACGCGTGTACGCCCACTTTAGACAATTCACACGGGTTTTGGGATAATTCTACTGATCATTAAAGACACATTATATGTGAATAATATGTCCGAATTTCAAGTAAACCATTAAGTTTTGGAAAAGTTATTTAACTATTTTCTTCCCCTCTAATTTTTTTTTTCAAAAAACGAGATACGAGGTTTTGTATTCACACCGACGAAATGTAAAAAAAAGCATGCACTGCAAGGCAAAAATGGTATAAATCAAAGGTGACCATACATGTACTCCAATGGGAATTCATTATTAAAATGCTTTACGATTTTTTAGTACTTCACTTTAACAAAGTAAAGTTTCTTGTATAAAAGAAAACTGTATTTCACATAGAAAAAAATCAAAGAAAGTAGGTTAAAGTTTTCAGCATGTCATTTGCGCTAAATGGAATTTTATTGCCATTTATACGGTAATTTTCCAGAGCATATATTGTTAAGATGCTCCCTTTTAATTGGTAAATCACGAAATTTTAGTTTTCAAACACAACGAGTACACAGTTTAGGGAAAAAGGTGCCAAAATGAAAGTCATTAACATAATTAGAGAATATTTGAGATTTTATTTGCCATTTTGAGAAAAGTATGCAAATAATTGTGAATGCGAATAAGCCCGTATTCGCTTGTTCTGTGTAGCTGATGAATGGTTTATGACCTTATTATTGATCTATTAGTATTTTTATCCATTTGAAACATTAAGCGTTTTAAAAACGAAATGCCTCAGCATATTTATTCCCTAGAAAAGCCTTGTTTTAGCTAATTAAACACATATTTCTACTTTCTCATTAATATTCATGAATATGCAAATTAGTTAAGTAAAAATGATAACAAGAAAAATGTCTATTTGAAATTTTAAAACTAGTCTTATGTTTTATTACCAAAATAAGTATATATCTTAAATAAGTATTTTAAAATATTTTATTGCTATTAATTGATCCAAGTACTGAAAAGTAGGAAAATGATCAGTTGTCATGGTAACAGGCCTGCCATTTGCTTATCCAGCACTTTTAAATCAAACAAGGACCTGAATTCATTAACACGTTTCCTGGGCTTCAAGAAAATATAGGTCTTAAAAAATCCATGGTGGGGGAGGGTTTCTATTCACTAGTAAACTAGTAAAGTCGTCTATTTGCAAATTAAACACATATTTTCCACAATCTCATTAATATTCATGATATGCAAATTAGCAAATTTTCTGAAAAATATCTTGGTTGTGAGAGAAATGTAATGACAACATTTCAAAACTAGCCTCAATGTTTTCTGACCAAAATAAGTAATTTTATTGCAATTAATTGATCCAAGCGCTGGAACGAATGAAAATGGGTGGTTACCATGGTAACAAGCCAACTACTTGCTTATCCAGCATTTTTAAATCAAATAACAATGTGAATGTATTAAAATACATCATAAGCTTCAAGAAAATATAGATCTTCAAAAATCCTACTTGATAGGGAGGTTTAAATTCACTAGAAAAGTCTTGTTTTTAGCAAATTAAACACATTTTTCTACTTTCTCATTAATATTCATGAATATGCAGATTAGCAAATTTTCTAAAAAATATCTATATTGTGGGAGAAATATCTTGGTAATAATTTAAAACTATTTTGAAAGATTTATGACAAAAATAAGTAATTTTATTGCAATTAATTGATCCAAGCGCTGGAATGTAGAAAAATGGACGGTTGCCATGGTAACGAGCCCGCCATTTGCTTATCCAGCACTTTTAAATTGAACAACAACCTGAATCCATTACTATACATAATAAGCTTCAAGAAAATATAGGTCTTCAAAAATCCCACTAGGGGAGGGGGGGGGGGAAGGGGGGGAGGGTTTCGGTTATGGGCCCATGGACTACATGTGTGAAGTAGTGAATATACAGTTCGCTCAATAATTGATCTAGTCGAAAATGACATTTGACAAGGGAATGTTCAAATGCATGAAATGGAAAGAAAGGGGAAACGATCAGACAGGAAACAGGGTATGAAACAATAAGAGAAGGCCCTATACTCCAAAGTACGAAAGCCTGATGAATAAAAGGGAAAAGGTAATACCGATTATCCCCACTTTCTTATTATTCTGAAGAGTTTCTTATCTAAACTTCTATATGGTCGTAAAAAGATAGCTTTTTCGGGTAAACATTCATAATTGAAATCGATGTGCAGTCACATTTACGATTTGACGGGAAAAAAAAGTTAAGGAACTAATTGCTCTGAAGCAGATTGGCCTTATTTTTCATAATTCCCATTTAACGGATTAACCCTTTTCCAAACAAGACCTGGTTTTGACGTCCCTATTAGAAATTAAAAAAAGGCTTGGGAAAACATAGAGACAAAAGAAGAAACTGCTGATAACCAGCAGTTTCTCCTTTTGTCTCAATATTTTCTGTGCCATATCATATACAAATCCTATCTTTAGTAACATCCATTTAGTCGTCTGCAGCAACTTTCAAATTGGGCCACCCTAAAGTAATGCTGTTTGAGAAAGGGTTAACTGATTAAAGGCGACGACGCCGTACTACGATTTACTAGGCTTCTGGAGATTTAATCTTGTCTGCAATTGACATTATAAACAACGTCAGATTAATCCATTACCAAAATGTCAAAATTTGTGCCATATTCAAAGATGTTGCAGACGACAATTTAAACTGAATGCAATTTCGCATTTTTCTGTATAAAAAATATTGAGAGAAATGAAGAAATTGCTTGTCACAAGCAATTTCTTCATTTTCCACAATTTTTTGCAAAGCCATTACTGAGCTGGAAGTCGAAATGAGTCACTTTGTGGTAATGGACCAACTGTTGCCCAAACAAGCAAAAATCAGACTGATTCTATTCTAAAGCTGCTTCAGACGACAAAATAGGTGACGACAAATCCATGATTAATTTTATGTACATTATAGCACAGAAAATATATAATATAGAAACGAAAAAAATGGTATTAAAGAATAATGACGTCACAAAATTGATTCGTTTTCTTGTAGGCCTAATAGTAGAAAGTGAAGATTAATCCATTTAGGGGTTCAAAAGTACCGAAAATAAAATAATGTTACACATTGGTTTTTATCTCACGAAAAGTAAACAGCAACAACCCCCATGGGCGGATCTAGGGGGGGGGGGGGGGGAGTCGGGTTTCCGGACCCCCCCTGGCATTGGCCGAAAATTGAATTTTGACTATACAAATTTAGTGTAACGTCACATATTTACTACATTTTAAGCCATAATTTTGGCTTAGACCCCCCCCCCCCTCCCCCCTGGAAAAAATCTTTGGCTTGGACCCCCCTTAAAGATATTTCTGGATCCGCCCTTGACCCCCACCTAAAAGAACTGATGGATGATATTACGCATTTTATGTGGACGACGAAGTCGTCTAGCTTATAAGCACGATAAAGGTTCCGTTAACCCATTCCCACACATTAACTCCTTTTGACCCCTAAAGAAAAAGGCTTAGGAAAATATTGTGGAAAATGAAGAAATTGCTTGTCACAAGCAATTTCTTCATTTCCCACACTATTTTCTACCCCAAAAGACAAACATTTGTTTAAATTGTATTTGCTTAAAATTGTCGCCTGCAGCATCTTTGAATTTGGAACAGTCTAAAATTTTGTAGTTTGGTTTATTTATAAAACTGTTCAAGCTGCACATCGGATTGGCTGATTGGGAGAAGTTAACAAATTGATCTACGAGGGTTTTCCTGAAAGTACGTGGACACACAATTTATTTTGCTTCATAATACTTTGTTTGTGAAAAAATCTTTATCACATGAAAGCTAAACATCTATCGAGTACTTTTCCAACAAAAAGAAATGAATTTAATATGCAATTGTTTTGCAATAGGACCTAACACAACCCTACATAGGGGTACCCGGAGCACGTCAAATTTTGAGTTTTTTGGCTACCCATGTCTGTGTCTTTTAATTTAATTTAACGTTTGGCGAGAAACAAAATTATAAATGTATGAAAATGTGTCCTAACATTCCGATTCCATATTGTTTTGATTTCAATGTTGTCACGTTAAAAATATTGACCTTTGAGGATGATTTAAAGAAGTTTGATATGGAAGGAAATCTGTCAAAAATGACGACGTCGGACGTTTGGGCGGAGCAGCGCATTCTTGTGAAATTTTGCGCGGAACTAGGAAAACGCCTGCATAGACCATGGAATTCGTTAATACTTCTACGAAGAGACCACGCGTTCCGTATTATCTCGTTTGCAAATGTAACAAACGTTTCCGGGCAAGCAATAGCTGATTCGAGGTCTAAAAAGATCGAGTCTTATAACAGATAGAAATGTTAATTTGGTGAGCGACGTCGTGAATGACAATAGGTAAAATACGGTAAGATAAATTGGGGGGGGGGGATGTGAACTATCGAAAACAATTGTTAACGAAATCCTCACAAAAATAAAAATGAAAACAGTGTGTGCACGAGGGTGCGCAGAATGCTTTCTGGCAAAAATAAAGCAGTACTAGTCTTCGTGGCAAAGTTATTTCTTCTTCGCTGTAACGTCGTAACGTCATGACGTGCTCCGGGGTGCATCAACCTTCTTCATAAAAACATATGTAATTCTGTTAAAAATGGAGGGATTTTGTTCAAATTTTGAAATGTTGTTTCTAAGATATTGTTTAATGACACCATGTGTGTGTTATAAAATCTTCTTTTCTCATTTTTATATAATAAACAGTGTCCACGAACTTTCCGGACAACCCTCGTAAACGTGTTTTTGGTCAATTTGAGTAGTATAGGGGCCGGTTTAAATGTAAACAAAGATGACGTAATCGCTGTCAAATTGCTGTCAAATTATTACCTTATATGGCAACTCATTTACATATAAGGATATTTCTATTTTTAGAACAGCGGCCATGTTGAATGACCTACTTTTTTGTTAAAAATAGATATGACACGATTTCTATTTTTAGACAATCATTTGAGCTATTTTTAGACAGCCATGACCCTTTTTTAATACAAATATTTAAAAACGATAAGGTTACATGTTTACAACAAAGCCAAAAGATACATAATGAAATCTACCTGTTATTCATTTAACGTCCGTCGTTGAAATGAAATTTTACGCGCATAATCTCACAAAAAAGTACATGTTATCCCTTCAACGTCCAAACTAGAAATGATTCAAAAAGAATGTGCGCATGCGTCGAATTATGTCCAGACACGTTTGCAACAGGTGCAGTTGACATCATAGCGAGGCGATGCACTCGGTAATTGACAGCTGACCTAGTACATTTTATATAATACCCATGACAGATGAAGCACTGTGTAAATGACAGCTGACATCATACAGTTGACGTCATAGTCTAGACATTTGTGACAGGCGATGCACTCGCTAATTGACAGTTGACATCGTACAGTTGACGTCATAGGCTAGACATTTTTGACAGGTGAGGCACTCGGTAATTGACGGCTGACCTAGTACAGTTTATATAATACGGGTGACGCAATGTCTGGCCAGCTGACAGGTGTACTATAACGCATATTTCACGGGCGACGCACTGTCTGACAGTATAACGACCCTTATCCACGTTTTTGACGTCACTTTTAAAATCTACGGTGCATAGGTTGGTTATACAACGTGTATAGCCTCGTTTTGATGTAGAATGACAAAAATGTTACAGATTTAGCGATAAAATGAACGTCAAAATCGGTTTTTCGTCTTTAGTGCAACCGTTTACGATATCGATTTTGATAATTTTTGTATCAGATGAAAGCTCTCCTAAAACTCTTCAAAATTAACCCTAGGTTGTCGATTCGATTTTCGACCGTTTCCGAGTTATGACGTAACAGAGATTTTTAAACTTTATTTTCAACTTCGAGTTACCCGTATAAACTATATACCGTTGGAAAGGTCTCGGCTCGGTGATTCTAAAAATGTATAGTTTTATAGGCCTAAGTCTTACCGTTTCCGATTTATAAGGGTTTATATAAAGTCACGTGACCTAAAATAAAATAGAAAAAACGCATTTTCTCGCTTATTTACGAACCGATTTACGTAATTCCGGTACCGTTGGAAAGGTATTCTTACAAGCTTTCTGATGAATAGGATGACGACACTGTTTTAACGATATCGAGTTTTAGCACGTTTCTAATATTGTTCAAATAACCGGTACAAATATCGCACAAAACGAAAAAATATAAATACCTGTTATCCCTTCAACGTCTTTCAACGAAATGAAATTTTAAGCGCATGCTCTCGCAAAAATACGTGTTATTCCTTCTACGTCCAAACTAGAAATGATTCAAAATACCAATTGCGCATGCGTCGATTCGTGTTCGGACAAGACACAGGTGCGATTGACGTCATAGCGAGGCGAGGCACTCGGAAATAGACAACTGATGTACTCGGTAACTGACAGCTGACAGGTACAGTTTATATAAGGATGCATTGTTGTCTGGTGACGTACTGTCTGAGAATTGACAGATGCACTTTAACGATACATTAATCAGTGGTGACGTACTGTCTGACAGGTGTAGTATAACAACGCATTATTGTATTCATGACAGGCGATGAATTGACAGCTGACAGGTGTACCTATGTACTTTTGACCAATCAAATCGCGAATTGAAAACGAGGCTCGTCGTAAAGTATATAAGAGCAGGCTTGATCACTGGTCGTTATTCTGACTTCAGAACTCGAACCAGTAACATGGAAAATATTTCAGCTACTTTCGAGATGATGGTGAATAACATCACCGATGCCGACGAACTTATGGACTTTGCGGCAACGATAGGGATACAAGATTCCCCTACAGTGAGATTCCGATTATTTCAATTAAGGAATCCGGAATATGGGAATGACTTTGTGATTGAACAATACGACGCCATTTTGGAGCAATTGAACAATGGTGAAGATATTGAGATGACGTTGAATAACATCACCGACGCCGACAAACTCATGGACTTTGCGGCAACGATGGGAATACAAGAGACCCCTACAGTGAGATTCCGATTATTTCAATTAAGGAATCCGGAATATGGTAATGACTTTGTGACTGAACAATGCGATGCCATTTTGGAACAATTGAACGTCAGTGAAGAGATTGAGCGACAAAAAGAGATAGAAGAGTGTGTAAAGGCCTTACTGTTCGATGAAGAGGCGGAAGAAGCGACGCGTCAGTATATAGAGGACGGGGAATGGAATCCTACTTCACCAATACAAGTAGGAGGTGGGGACGAACCTCAACCGGGACCCTCCGGACTCCAATATAACATAGCGAAAAAGGGAGAGAGGACTTATGCCAAAAATGCGGCCGTAGACAGGACGTATAAGATCAAGATCGACGAAAGCCATAATGGCCAAAGATTGCAAGACGTTAGAGATGGTCTCCATCACATGTTCCAGGACGTTTTGGAAGAGGTACGGGGTAATTTAGCGGGGAATGACTTGGGGCGCGTAGTCATACATCATCCAGGACTGCACGACCCTATCGTCGTTCCCCTTCAACCCTGGGATCAACTAACGGCGGAAATAGCGCTGGAGATGATCGAAAAAGTACTCAATAGCAATCAAGGTCTCTCTATAGACGAAGGTTTTGAGATTACCATAGGTACGATCGAGTTGCCTAAAGGGAGTGGCGGACCTAGGCGAAGAATAACCAGATTGAAAGGACAGAAAAACTCGCTTGACTTGAAAAAATCGATCGTGACGATAGAAAATGATGACCTGCTATGTATGGCGAGGGCCATTGGTGTAAGCTGGACAAAATTAAAAAGATGTTCTACGGACGAATGGAAAGAAATAACAAAAACAAGAAATAAAAGATCGAATTTAGAGCTGATTTTACAAAACCAAAAGGTGCCTTTAACCTATTATCAAGATCTGTGTAACAAAAATTTAAAACAGCAGAAACAATTGGCAGAAGCAATTAGTCAGTTAGCGGGAGTCCCGACAGACAGACCAGCCAGTTTGAATGACGTAGCGGCGTTCGAAGAACTCCTGGGTGTTCGCGTGATGGTGGTGAGTGCTCGTTTAGGCAACAAATTTATAACGGCACCGAGCAGCGATGATCGTCCATGTATCTACGTTTATTTAGTAGACGACGACCACTTTCACGCCATTACCAGCATCACGGGGTTCTTCAGCGCCAGTTACTTTTGCGATAAATGCCTCATACACTATAACAACAAAGAAAGACACGAATGCGACGTAAAATGTTTAGTGTGTAAGCGAAACCTATGTTATGACGAGGAAGAAGTGAAATGCGTCGACTGTAATATGACGTGCAGATCGTCGGAGTGTTACGCGGAGCATAAAAAAGTACCGGTATACCGAAACGGAAAAAAGAATGGACAACCCAGAGGACCATCAGAGTGCGAGAAGTATTGGAAATGCCCTACATGTTATAAAGTGATAAGAACTGATTTGAGGAAAAAGGAGGAACACGAGTGCGGTGAATACAAGTGTACATCTTGTCATAGATACGTTCAAGACGACCACAAATGTTTTTTAAGAGCAACACCCGCGAAAGAACATTATATTCCCAAGTTTATTTTTTTCGATTTCGAATGTTCTCAAGATGAAATAGCGGAGTGCGAGTTAGGATATGTTCCCGTGTCTAAATTGGATTGTAAAGACTGCCAATCGCTTGAGGTATGTAAATCTTGCTCTAAATGTCGACATTGTAAAACGTCGTGGTGCGGTAAAGCGACCCATCGTCCAAACTTTGTAGTCGCCCATTCAGTATGTCCAAAATGTATTGACGAAGAGCTCAAACCTACATCAGTATGCAAAGGATGTGGTACTCGTTGCGAAGAATGCGACAAGACTGACCTGCACGACAATGAAGATGAGGGGCCCTGTCCGGGAAAATGTGGTTTTCGTGAAACCATATTTCAAGGACAGGATACGGCAGAAAAGTTTGGACAATGGCTCTTTTCCGAACAACACGAATATTTCAAAGTCGTCGCTC